>JAPDSC010128178.1:0-24469 GCA_026290005.1 Latrodectus geometricus
GAATTTTACACCAAAAGTTGGTAACCATTCAGTTGCCAACTTGGCAATATGATATTTTAATTTGTAGAATCTTTTCAACACTTCCATATACAATTAATATGATAAAAGCTGTTATTAATTCCTACAATAAATGTTAATAGGTATGGTGATACAAGTGAGAGCAAAATGATCATACTCACAAAAATCAGTAAAATGCAACTTAAGTAATTATATTTGCTATAAAATTGGAGAGCTTCATAAACTAATGATTAAAAATTAAGCTTCACAATTTTATAAGTTAATTAAGCACACTCTAGTTGCCTTTCTATAAATAAAAACTTCTTAATTAAGATAAACTTTTAATAAATAAAAGTTTATTTTAAAAATGCAGTTTACTACAAAGTAAAAATAGATAAGAAACAGAAACAGTACATTTCAAATAAGCTAATGATAATAAATATCCAATATTTATATAAAATTATAATATATTTATAAACTTTTAACTGTAAAATGAATAAAATCTTCAAAAGTATCATACAATATTTCAAAAACAAATTAAAACGATATAATATATTCAAATATAAATCCAAGTTTAATTTAAGAATAAAATAAAACATAAACATTTAACACAAAAGCAAACTCTAATGATCAACACAAAATTATTTTTTGAATAAATTATTATACAGATTACTCTTGAATAATATTTTTTGAACAAAAGATTCAATTATTTAACAAAGATTACAAAAAAGATTTGAATTATCATTTATTTATTTTAAATAAAACAAGTATTAATGAATTCTAAAATAAATTTGAAATTTACTAAGTTATTAAAAAATAAAAGAAATAAACAAAACGAATGTCATAAAATTTCCCTCTAAATAACAATAATACATTGATAAACATATAGAATATTTAAAAAAAAAAATCAACTGAATCGTCATATCTTTTAAGGAAATAAATTTCTGAATGAAGAGTTTAAATGACTATAAATTCATTAAATTTTTCTAATATGGGTAAATAATAAAATATTTTTGTCATCATCACTTACTCTTACAGCAAAATTTAAAGCATTTTTGCCATGAATTTTTTACTTCAAATGTTTTATTCAAACAATTAAAATAATCAACAAACAGAAGAAATTTACATTATTTTTAACTGAAAAATAAAAATAATTGCAATAAATAGTTCTCAATTTAAACTAAATTTTTACCAAATTACATGAATTATTAATTTTTATAAATTAAAAGAAAATAAACTTCTTAAAATTAAGAAATTGGGTTAAAAATAAATTAATTTACCTTCCTAACTTCCAATAATTTTCCTATAAATACTAGGTTTACATTAAACATAGCATATAAGGACAAAAGAAATGTTTTTAAAGGTTTCATTAAAGTTTGTGATAACAAAACTAACTCCTCATAAATCAATGAATTTATGAGTTGATTTCATAATATAGAGAGAATTCTAACAAATCATAAATAAATCAAAATCAAGTGCAATAAAAATATATATATACTATTGAGAAAACACTTACAGGATGAATTAATAAAGGAATTGCTTCTGTTACTAAATCATATAACATATGTTTCTGAAGAAGTCCCAATGTTGTCAAGTTAGACAATGCACAAAGAGTTTTACTGATAACAAATTCTTCAGTGTCAGTCAAGCCCTAAACATAATCATATACCGTTACTTTATAAAACGACTAAAATAATATACAAAATAGATAATGTTAAATTAAAAATATAGAGAATAATTACTTGTTGGAGCAAAGGTTTCAAGATAGGACAACATTGCCATCCTACATATGTAGCTACTCCAACAATTGCATCAAAAAAATGCACCCCTTAAATGCCTGTCTTTCTAAAAATTCAATGAATGATTATTAATAAATGATTTAAGAATGGACAATGTACTATATATTGCATTTGTAAGCATCATTACAACAAAGTGTTTAATATATCGCATGATGTGATGCTACAACAGTGATGGCAACAAAATCTAAATTTAATAAACATAATGCAATAAAATGAACATGAAATATAAACTGAAGTTAATATTATTTAAAAAATTAAAACAGGAACTTACCTTGTCATTCAGGTAAGTAATCATATGGGAGAGTAGAACATCATTTCCTAAGAAATAAATATACACTATTTAAATAAATATATGCTATAAATTTACACTAATTTTATTCTATTGGAAAAACTATTGATTTAAAATGAATTTTAAATTACATTGAACGAATATCTTAAATCAGGATTTTTTTAAAAATAAAATTAGTAGAAAACCTTTCTAATTTTATCCATGCACTGATTGGCTCATTCAATCATGAATTTAAAAAATGTAAAAAATTTAAAATATGTTAAAAAGCAGTGAAATAGTATGGTATTGATAAAAAAAATTCTTCTTGAATAGTATGGTTCTTGATAGAAAAAAAAAAAAGTGTTAAGATAATGGTGAGGAGAACAGATTGCAAAAAAATAGCACCAATTGGGATAACTGAAGGAGTAGTTTCCTTGACTCTAGTTTTGAGACCTATCATATTGTTCAGGAGCCATTATTAGCAGAAATATTTTCTTCATCAACATCAAATTAACATAAATATTTTCTTGATAAGTTAATACTTTCTTTTGATCAATCAATTAATATAAACCAATGCTTCGGAATATGAGAGCAGCCTTTACATCAAAATAAATGCACAACTTGTAAATAAGAGTGTCTAGAATATAGATCATATAATGACTGGGTTATTACTTCAATGACAGAAAAATAAGGATTATTTTACATACATATTAAAAAAGGCAGAGAGAACAAAACCCTTTCAATAATTATTCTTAATTATCAATGAAAAATATACTAACATTCTATCCAATGACTTAATAATAAGCAAGTCTGTTGATTCAAAACTTTATAAAAGTATAATACATAGCACAAATGTGCACAAGGGAAAAAGGAATATCAATGCTCAGTCTGTTACATTTTCTTTAATGGGGAGAAGATTTTATATATTACTTTAAGTTTAATAGGAATTTATATTAAGATAAATTAAACTATCAGTCATGAGTAAAAAATCTATGAGAAATAAAACATACACTAATTATTAATCGAAAAACATCCATACCTTTCCGTCTTCCAAAAAACACACAAAGTCGTCGTATTCCCCTTTCTAATAAAGTTTGTTTCACAGCATTTACGGGATCACTAAGTAGTGTTGTTACACTTTGTTGTACAAGTTCTTGTAGAGCTTGTAATTCATGATCATATGAAACCTGTTAAAAGAAGTCTTGTGTAATTCACAAAGTATGATAAAAAATGAAAATTTTAAGTAAGTTAATGCATTACATGGGCATTAGTTTATGTTTCAAAACTACAGCAGAAAGTTTATTAGTTATCAGATCAAGGTATAACTTGTGATGATAATAAAAACTATCTATAATTATTTTTATCTTTTGTGTTTCATTGTTCCAGGTGATGGAACATAGATAATCAGTACATATATGCAGTGCTATAATTTTTATTTTCGTGTGGTGAATCTGCCAGATCTGCAACGATAAAAATTAATAGTGTACATGATGAACACACTATCAGTATGAAGATCGCCCAGAAATGATTTAAAAATTTAAAGTTAGAAAAAACATCATTGATTATGAACTCTGTTCAGGACGTCCTGATGACATTCTTCGAAATCTTGTGAAATCAGAGCCACAATTAACAGTGGATCAGATAGCAAAAAGGATGAATTCATTTCATGGAACAGTCTTTTGTCATTTAAAGAAGATTGGAAAAGTATTGAACCTTGGAAAGTGGGTACCACATGACCTATTTGAAGACAACTGCCAACAGCGAATAAACATTTGCACTTTCCTTTTATCATGTTTCGAAAAAGAGCTAGTTTTAGATTGTTTGGTATCAGGTGATGAAAAATGGATTATTTATCATAGCAACACATTAAAAAGAATGTGGACAGGTAGAGATAAGCAGTCAATTTCAACAGCAAAGGTGTTTTCCCATCCCAAACTTATTCTTTTAAATGTTTGGTGAGATATGTATAATATAATTTATTTTGGATTGTTAGAATCAAATGAAATGATTAGTTAAGAAGTTTACAGTTAATAACTTTGCCATCTGAACTCAAAATTGACAAAAAAAAAAAAAAAGATGCCCACGATTGAAGAATATTAAGAAAGCATTGTTTCATCATGACAATGCTAGATCGCATACAGCTCAAAGAAATATGTAAAAAAATAGTAAATTTAATTGGAAGCTTTTGCACATCCTGCTTACTTCCCAGATATTGCCCCAAGTAATTTTCACTTATTTCATGCTTTATAAAAAATATTTCGAGGGGAAAAAAATTAAATTCTTAATCAGGTTGTACACAATATAGTTTCAAGTTCCCCCCCCCCCAATTAAACCAGAATCTTTTTACAGCACTGGCATAAAAAAGTTGCCAGTAAGATGGCAAGAAATTGTAGATAATGGAAGAAAATATATAATTGATTAAAATGTTAAAAGGTATTTTTTATTTTATTTAAAAATTTATCAAAAAGTGCTCACAAATTTACGTAATGACCTGATATTTGAAAATGCAACATGTAAAACAAACAAAAACAAAGTGCTGTTAAATAATTGAAAAAACACCACAAGTTAAAACATTATTTTCTAAGAACTGGCAAAAGAAATATAATATTAAACAGTAAATAGTATTTCTACTAAAGTATTCTGAAAAAATATTTTTTAGTTGTGTGAACAAAATACAATTTTGAATTACTATATACTAGAAAATCTATCACCTTAAAAAAGGTTAGTTTCCTTTTCAATATTTTAAAAAATACTGTTAGGATTCTTATATTTCAGGTGTAAAATTCTTTTCACAAAGTTTAATTAACCACTTTTTTTAAAATAAATCAATATAAAATTGAATTTTGATTTGCTTAGTGAAAAACTAAAAGTTTGCATAAGCAGCAATAATAATTAATAGTGTGTGATAGAACTAAACAATGCATATTTCAATAAATGAACTACATGAGTTAACTCTGAAAGTATTATGATTTATTCAAGAATGTTTTAAAAAATAATTTGGATTTAATTATTATTATATATATCTAAGATGCAAAAACGGACAGTAAATTAAGTGTAACCAATATCATGAATATTGTGATTAACTGAAAATTGTTTACATAACATGGATTTAATTACTAACTATATCTCAAAAAAAAAAATGAATCCATCAGCATTGGTTAAGAAGAATAAAAGAAAATTGTAAGTTAGAACATAAAATAAAATGGAATTAATTACGTTAAAAGTATAAGAAATTTCATGGCAATTTTCATTGCTCAGAGAAAAGCATTATACAAAACATACTTTATTGTGATGGTTTCTTTCTTCCTCACTTAAGAAAGTACTGTCAGGATCAGGTTCCATATCAGAATGAGTCATCTCCAGGAATCTAAAAATAAAGATTCATTAAATAAATGTGAAAGAAAGTTAGTACTGAAATCTAAATTTAAAAGTTCAATTATTTTTGGCTGAAAAAGTCTATACACAATGAGAACAATCAATAAAAATACATAAATGCACAGAATCTGAAAATATTTGTATCAATAGTATATTTAATAAACTACTTAATTTTTAATGCATTTAATTTTAGTAATATTTAATGTATAATTAAAGGACAATAAAAGAAATTGTAAAAGAATGTAAATTTATTATTTCTGAGGTGTTTGGCTATCTTCAAACAGAATAAAGATCTGCATCCAATATAGGACTGACATTATATCTATTAGTATTAAGCACAAATTATTATAAATGATTTCAAAGGAATTTATAGTCATTTTTCTTGTAGAGCCTTCTCAAATTCAAATAGTACAGTGAAATATAGAAACCAGACATAGACACTGTTGTCTAAATGAACTTACTAAGGCTCTACGATATTAAGATCAGGATAGGGAAGATATAAAGATACTTCTTTATATTATAAATAAGATATCTCTTGCATCCAGATTTGAAATAAGTGAGGCATAGAAAAATGGATGCTATCATCATGGAGTACATTTTTCAGAAAACTGAATATGCATATTTTAGTATCAGTGGAAGTATAATCAATGGAAAAGATGTGTAAAAATATTATGATAATGATCACTTGTTATTTCTTTGCAGAATTACACAAGGTTTGATTCTACAAGCAGTAACAAGAAATTGTACCCTACACTTTGACAGAATTACTTAAGGTTGTAATATAAACATGAAATACTTCTGCATGGTTCATAGTGGAAAGGACACAAGACAACTAATAATAAAAGTTTTTGACAAAGTTTATTAGATATTAAGACAAATCGCAAAGAGTAAACAAAGATCAATAATGATTCATGGAACTACATCAATTCTAATAACTGTGATGTTCAGTTCTAATGCTTTTTAGCATTATTTTCCTTTTCTCTTGGCCTAGCATGGTGACATAACAATTTCAGAATAATCACTCTGCTACAAACAGCTGTAGTACAGAACTCCTGTTTCATAGTTAGATAAATATGAGGATCTGAAGTTGAGTGTTCATCTCACAGATTTCTGTAGCAGTGTAGTCTTAAGTTTCTTAACTTTACTATTCTTTTCAGTATTCTTTTAACTCGATCAGTTAGATTTGACTTCCATCCAGAGCTTTTTGCACAGAATACCTCTAAAGGTTTATGTAGATAGTCATTGTAATTAACATGATAGTACTTAAAACAAGTTTGACTATTTTAATTATAAACTTTTCAGCAAGTTGGGCTCTAATAATGATATCTTTTGGCACTTCTTTAGCAGGTTGAAGATTTTTAGTAATGACAATTTGAAAAAAAAATTTACTCAAAAAATTTGCACTACAGGAAATACTTATTTGAGATACTATTCAAACCACTAAATAAGACTTTTGAGCAAAACTTAGTTGAATTATCAATGTACAACAAATTTCAAAGTCTATACTTCAGTATTTTGTCTTATATTTGTAAAAATTGATTTGATATATTTAAGATATGATGCATAAAAATAACAATGAATAAAATGAAAATGTTGAAAATTATTACAAACAAAATAAAAATCGAAACATAATAACTAGAAAAGATTTTACAAAATATTAATGTAACTTTAAACACTAACCTCAATGCCGTTTCAGCTAAAGATGCTATATTTTCTGCATAAGCCATTCGTACAATGACTGCTTGATCATGAGCAATGTGAGCCTAAATTAGAATGAAAATTTAGATTCATTGATTATTTTATGAATACAAAAATGTTATGAATATAAACAAATATATATTTCTTAAACTTATTTATCATTTTTCATTCAAAAATTACTTCTAAGATATAATTAATAAAGTAACAAAATGAGCATTGTCAAGCTATTTGAAATTATAAATTAAGCTTATATGCATAAAATTTTATTAAATTATTTAGCATAAAACTATTAATAAATTTATGTTAAAATTCTTAAATTCATCAATACAAACACCAATGTAACATAATTTAAAAGCTATTGACTCCATACATTGGAGACTTTAACAGCAAAAGCTGTTGTGAGGTTTTCTGAGCATTTATGTATGATTTTCTGCAAGAAATTATAACAGATAGCGTGCTATATTCATGTATTTTAACAACAGAAACACAGAAAACACGTAAACATTTGCTTAAAAATTTTGAATGCTGCCACAAATTAACAATATAATTTTGCAGCATGCTATTTTCTGCAAGAAAAACAATGAGAGAGGATTTTAGTAAGAAATTGTAAAATAATTATTCAGCTGGAAATTACAAGTAACACATAACAAATATATAGTGTTATTTTTATAGCAACACTTTACAATATCTATCAGGTATGGTATGGAAAATAAATCTGATAAAATTATTATTTGAAATTGGTATTACTATCTACAGTTCTTAAAAGAAACATTTGACCAGATTTTGTTTCTGATTATTGAGTGAAATAAAATACAGTTATAAAATTGCTACAACTTTAGCAAACATTTTCATATTCTGAATAAATTTTTATTTGCATTAGTATAGTACCAAAAAATTCAGTATGAAATTGAACAAGTTTTAAAAATTTATTATTTTTAATCCATTTACTAAATACTTTTTAAACTAATTTCAGTTTGAAGTGCTGATATGAAGTGAGTATATTGTTTTACCACTCAATTAATGTATTAAAAATAACTTCAAATTCACAGTAAAAGGCGAAAGTTTATAATTCATTCTCCTATCAACTTTATAATTAAACAAACTTGTATTTTTCACTTTATTTTTTATTCACTCTTAAAAATTTATTATTTGGTACACAAATGAAAAAATTTACAATAAATATATGAACAAAGAATGAAATAGAACTTATTAAAAACTATACACATTTGTATATAACTTTCTTACAGATGATATCAAACTATTAAAGTTTCAGTGGTTAAGATATGCTACAGTGTAAGTATTTCAAGAATTTCATATTGCAAATATTTATAATAATGCAAAAAAGTATAATTTTGTTGAAATTATATACTATGTTAACTAAAAAAGTTGATAAATGTCACAAAAACATCTTTAAAAAATAGGAGAAACAAAAAACATCATTAAATATCGTTAAGATTAAAAATAAACAAACATATTCTATGAAAAATGTATCACCACATTAGATTTTCAAAAGAGAGTAAAAAAATGATTTTCAGGTCAAAAATAAGTTATATTCTAAGAAGTCATAATAATCTTAACATAAAGAGTTTTTCATTCCTGTGTAACTGATATTAAATAATTCTATTTTAAAAGTGTATATAATTTCAAACAATTTACACATAAAAATACAATATTAATATAAACCATAAAAGCAAAAAATAATCAAAGTTAAATAAAATGACACATAAACTCATAAAGGTATAGTTTAAATATGTAGATAAGCCATTTACTTAAAATTAGCAAATAGTACATAATAATCAGAAATAAAAAAATTAACATTTTATCTCTTTCCTAATCCTTAATTTAAAATTTTTTAAGAAATTCTAACATTATTTTTTAACAACTTGAAAATTATTAATGTTTATTATATACATGAAACGTTTAAAAAACCTAAAGTTTGTACTAAGGATGTATTTAAAATAAGTTATAGAGCTAATTTCAAAGTTTAAAACAATTTCTTACATATTACACTTAAAAAAGTAATAACAATAGAGTTTTAAAATAAAAGCTTACCAGGTTAGGAAGAATATATTCTGGGAAAATATTACTGTCACTAAAATGAAAATAAAATGTCTAGATAAAAAATCACAATATTGAATTATAAGCAACAATGGAACTATTTCAGCCCTATGCAACAAATATTAATATACCTTCGAGGAATACTTTTAATTAGAGCTAAGCAATCAGTAATGGTCTGTATAACTGCAACTCTCACCTTGGGATATTTATCTCTTGCTAAGAAAACCTAGAAATATAAACAGAATATATAGAAAATTAAAAATAAAAAGTTCAAATTTTCACACATTTTAATACAAAATTCATTACACAAAATATTTACAAGTAAGCCAAATAAAATGTTTTACAGATATTATAACAAGGTGATACATTAATTTTATAAAATTATAAAGTGCATGATGATTGATGCTGCACATTAATACAATTCATAAATACTTTAATATTTCAGTAACATATATATAACTTATGAACAATGCAAATATTACTAATTATATAACACATTTTATAAATATATATTTAATTAATTCAGAAATTTGTTTTAAAAAAATCAAAGGTAATTAAAAACTCAGTAAAATTTTCTAAAACTAAAATCTCAAAACTTTAATTAATTCTCACATGATAAACCTAATATATTAACAATTTAGTGATTCTCTTACGCTCATTGCCATAGCTCTATCTTTTTTTATATATCTCTTGATATATAAATATCATCAAAATTATTTTCTTAAAAGTTTGTTCTGCTTCATGTATAAAGTAGTTATCAGAAAGAACTTTCTTTATTTATCCAAATTAATATTAATATCTTGAACTATAATCATATTTTTAAAATCAAAATTTGAAGGCTTAACTGCAACAAAACATTCTGAAAAATGCTCTAAAAAAGAGCATTTTTCAGAAATAAAAAATTGGTTAAATAAAAAAATGGTTAAATATCTGAATATTATTAACTAATTAACTGATTAATTAATTAATTAACTTAAATTAACTAATTTAAAAATAAATTTGAAATGGAATTCCATGGATAAGTTTTCAATAAATATTGTATAATATTTCATTAGATAAAATATACTTTAGCAAGTATTCCAACTAGCAATATCTACAATTAATAAAGACAAATAAATTTTAAAGTAGTAGAGAGTATTTTATAAACTATTAAATAGTATATGCAAAACAATGATATAATCTAAAATATAAGCCATAAAATTTTTCATATTTTAGTTAATTACTTAGTTATTTATTAAAAATTGTAGCAGCTAGAGAAATTTAATAGTTTAAATGCATTTAAATAAAATTTATATAACATTTTATTTTTATTGAATATATCATAAATTTACAGTTTTTCATTTGTTTTGATTTTTCCATAAAATGATAGTGAACATCTTTATCATAAGACAAAAACAGAATAAATTCTATAAAATATAAATTTTTTTTTTTAAGGATTAAAAATTGTTGATGAATATGAGACATAATTTTTGAAAATGTTATCAATTTTAAAATATTAAGTAAGAAATGAAATAAATGGAAGTAATGGAAAAATAAAAAAAATTACCAAATATGGTAAGAGTCTGTCAAGAATAACCTCTGGACTCAAATAGCATGCTATTGTGTTAATAACATCTAAGGCATTCAGTTTAGCAGAACAGTGTTTAAGAGCACGTAGCAATGATGTTAACAGAGCAACAATAAGAACCAAACCTTCACTGATAACATTTTCTTTATTATTTGAAGATTCATTTACACTAAGTTGCTTTTCATAGCTTGTAATAACTTCTATTATACTGTGGATATCTTTCTTAAGCCTGAAAATATTTAATAAATGAATTACTTTCTTAAAATAAACTTTTTTCATCATTATTTTTACTTTAAAAACAACTATTTCTTCTCAAATGTAATGTATTTTCATTAGAATTTTAAGATTATTAAAAAATTATAAAAAAATATTTTGAAATAAATTTTAATCAAAAATTACACATACCTATAAATTTTTTCATCTGGAGAACTAGGCTGTGTTGAAAATACTTTGACATAATCATTTAGAAAAGTATAAAAATATGCAGGAAAAGCTTTATCATACTGCAATTCTAAGTATTCACTAGCACTTAATCGTGCATCAGGATCTTTTTGCATCATGCTTTGAACAAGTTTCTAAAATAGAATGTTTATGAGAAATTTTAATTTAAACTCAAGTATACATTTAAAAAATGTTTTGAGTAATTAGCAAATAAAAAATATTTTAAAAACTAATAAGAATTTTAAGAGTCACACACACATAAACACCACTCAATCATACATTCATACAACATAGGTAAAATATGGTGCAATTCCATTATACCCCCATATGATAATCATCGTAACAAGAGAGAAAAAAAATTGGAAATTGTCATAAATATTTGTGTTGTGCATTGTTTACAAAGGTTTACATTTTTAAAAAATACTAAAACATAGTACAAAAAATTTTATTTAGATTTTATAAACTAATTAATTATCATTTACTCATAAAAGTTATTTATTTCTGATGGAAACTGCTTAGCAATTGTCTCAATGATCAATTGTGGGGATATAATGGAATAGTATCTAAAATATTTGTCTAATGATCCATCTAGGCTTATAAAAGCATTACAGTGCTATACTCAGAAACATTTATTGGTACTTTTGACATTTGTAACACTATTCTTTATTTCCATGTTTAAGTAATACAATAATTTTCATGTATAGTTCTTATATTTTTTTTATTTTAGATAAAACATTTTACAGATAAATTTAAAACTGATCCATAGAAAATAAACAAGACAAAAGGTATACACAGAAATAATAGATTTAAAGAAGGAAACAATGCTTTATATTAATTGAATAAGTATAGCAAATGACAAAATTTCTAATTAATTTGACCCATATTAAATATTTTCCTTTCATCTCAGATAAACTATTTGTTCATAAAAAATTAAATCACCTTTATATTTGTGTCTTCAATTTTTTCAAAAACTTTTGAGGGTTCATATTCTCCAATTCTGTAGCATAATAACTGAGAAAAATCAAATGGTGCACAACCTTCAGTATATAATTCAGTAAGAGAACAGCTGAAAACAATAATATAAAATTAGCATCACACCTTAGAAGTAACATTATTCTCTTTTTGCAGTCCAAATTTAACTATCAAAACACAAATTTAATATGTTACAGCATTTAAATTTCAATACATTTCTAACACTTAAAAGATAATTTCTATATGATTATTATTTAGTTTAATAACTTCCAAAAAATAAATTATAAACAGTAAAAACATTTTTTACACTCCCTTATTCATAAATATATTTGAGAAATAAAATATTTAAATTAATATAATACCAGCCAAATTCTAGAAAGCAAAAAAATTCCCTAGCATTATCCATTAATACTAGTCTGTTGTAGTTTGACAAGCTAAATCTAGTCAAATTACATACAAAATCTTGTACCTATCTTTAGACATAAATTTATGGATGAATATAAAAAGCACCTAAATAGTTAAATTGAACTCAAAAAGGACATAAAGCTATCAATACAAGAAAATTTAAAATTCCTATTAAAATTCCATAAATCTTTACTCAATAATAATGCAAAAATATATATCAATACAATTACAAGTTTGTTGTTTTCTAAGATAGTTCAAGAAGATTTTTAAAATTAACTCTTCAGAAAAGTAACATTAATTTAAGAATCAAAGATATCCTTATGTATGTCTGATGACAGTTTTCATAAATATTTTAATAAATAATCACCCAAGTGAAAATATATCCATTGCTTCAGTAAGATTTCCAGTTTTTATTTCATCTGTATAACCAATTTTTCCAGATGGAGAAGGAGGAATAGTTAGCTTTTCTTCATTGGGCATTGTTGTTGCAATACCTGTAACAGGTACCTTAGGGGTATCAGATTTATTTTTTAATATATCTGATTCATCCTTAAGAGCATCTAATTCAACCTTAGTGATGTCTAATTTATTTTTAGAGAAATCTGAGTTACCCTTAGAAACATTTGATTCCTCTATGTAAAAATCTGATTTATTTTTAGAAATATCTGATTTTTCTTTAGAGGCATTTATTTTATCAAAAGCTTCAGATTTTTCCTCGAAGATTTCTTTATCCTTAGAAATTTCTGATTTATCCTCAGAAGCCTCTGATTTATCTTTAGATGCGTCAACTTTTTCATTAGTGGAGTCAGATTTTCGTTTGGAAATATCAGATTTACTCTCCTTCTGAATTTTGATAAATCTCTCTGGTGCTATGTAACATGTCCTCCTCCTTGACGTGTCAAAAAAATATGAGAAATCAGCAGGATTCTCCTGAAATCAACACAATAACTTTTAAAAATAGAACAGGATATAAATTTTACTGCAAGAAATATACAATATTGAATACTATGATGCCAATAAAAATTAAGTTTTTATGAAGATAAAATACAATGATTAACATGCATAAAACACAATATATGCATAAAATGTATTGAATTTACAATGTGCTTACGAAAAAGAAAATATCCAACAAATATTTTTAAAAAAATATTCTTGAAAGAATAAAACAAGAATTTATTCAGTTCAAAGAAAAAAATATTATTTTAAATATTAATACAACCTCATCTAATTCAGTAGGTTTGAAACTAGCAAAATCTGTCACTAAAATCCAATTCCAACTAGTAATCATTATATTTTCAAGTTTTAGGTCACCATGAAACACCTGAAAAACAGAAAATATTATCCAAATGTACAAGATGTACAAAATTTAATTTCTTACTATAATATACATGATTATAGTTTACATTATTTTTTATTTTATAAAAACGGGGGGGGGGGGGGGGACAAGGCAAAAAAAAGTAACAATTTTGCATAATCAAAGATAATACTATATGACAAAAAAGTATTTCACAAAATAATTCCTTTAAATTTCCTGAAGGATATGTAATATTGATAAGATAGTATAATAATTGATAGATAATGTAACAATCAATGAAAACTGATTTAAATTTACATAGTTTTTTAAAAAGAATTTCATATCATATACAAAAATACTGAATGGAATAATTGTAAATGGATAAAAATAATCAAAAATTAACTTTCATTAAATATAAGGATGACTAACCATTAGAAAAAATCAGAATTGAATGGATTCTTCTGAAATAAACACAGTAACTTAAAAAAAAAAAAGTCTGAATATACAAATTTTAATAATGAAATTTTTAATGCAATATAACAAAATTAATCTATAAACATGACTTAGTTTTAATTAATTTATTAAACAATTGAAAACATATTCAATAAACATAAACAGGAATTATAAAAAAAAATATTCTTGGAAAGACAAAATAATAGAACTTATTGCATCTAAAGAAAAATAATATATTTGTTAATGTTCTATAAATTGATTTCCTGAAGTATATTATAAATTGTTAATTTGGAAAATAAAATTAATATTTTCTCACATTCATACGAAGATATTCAGAGGTGGCATTTTAAAAAATTGCCAATACTGAAAATTTGTGGTTAAAATATTTATTGATCTTTTTAATTAGTTTCACAATATAATTAATTCCAAATTTGCAAAGATTTTATAATTGTATTTTTTCCTAGAGAAAAATTAGTTTAGAGGGGTCTTCAGATAAATAAATTTTTTTCTTTTTAATAAAAAAAATCTATCTTTATACTATTTTATTAATAATTGCTGTAATTTACCTTTCTTCAAGTCAAAATACATAATACAAGTTTTTACAATTTTTTTTGGCACTTGTCTTAATACAAATATCCATTCACATTTTTCAATTAAATCCCAATGCCATTTATTTCTAAAAGTAACCTATAAAACAAGCTTCCATCATTTCCAAAACCAAAATTTCACTTTTAATACAAACCCAACAATATTCTGTTTTCAACTCCACTAATATCAATATAGCTGCTTTTAAAACCTCAGCAATTAAATAAATAAATATTAAAAAAAAAAAAAAAAAAAAAAAAAAAAAAAAAACTTTTGAGATTTTTTATGGGTGATATCATAATTTGTCTAATCACAGTAATGCCTAATTTGTGTAATGGTGATAAAGCCAGCACTGTAGATTAGTTAAATTTCTATTGCACTGTAGATTATAGTTGTAGTTAAATTTCAAATAAAACTGACTTTGAATGTTCTATTTAAATGAATTGCCTTTTTCATTATTGATTGAAGGAAAATTTTAAGCTAATTAAAAGAATATATATTATATAAATTAATATTTTATACACCACATGCAACTTATTTTCAAAAATTTATTTGAATAGAATTCGTTTTTTTTTTTTTTTCCTTAAGAAGATGACTGTAATAAAAATAAAGGAAAATCAAACAGTGTAATAAGCATGGTAATTTTTAACAAATATTTTGATTTACAAATTTTCTCACACAATTTTTGGAATATACTTTGGCTTCAAAATAACTGTAGCTAATCTACTGCTAAAAAATTATGTACATTAGTCTATATATGGGGGAAAAGAAATCCATCATTTTTACGTGAATTTTATGTAACTTCTTTTGGATTCACTTTGTAAAATAGTTTAAAACAGCTTTCATGTAGATTTTTAGTGTCTTGCGCGCTACGACTGCTGACATGTGGTTAACTTCGATCCTTTTTGATGTTTTATAGACATTTTCGACGATGCTGTATCCACATGCGAGGTGCATCTCTAACATCAAAATACCTGAACGGAATCGACAAAACAAAAATTGTACGCAAGTGGTTGTTACAGTCTTATATAGGACGATAAGCACCTTTCACAATTTTAGCCACCCGGCTATCTTTTTTGCCGTTACAAGAGAAAAACGAAAATGTATCGAATTTTCAGTTTGTTGTCTTCCATTTTTAAAACCTTGTACTCGTAACTGAATTAATCAAATAAAAAAAAAAAAGTTATTAGAAGAGCTAAGGAAATTAAAAAAATTTTGTTTGTACTGTGAAGAAAAGCTTATATATTTTCCAATGGAAATTTAATGTAGAAGTACAAAGGTAGAATCAACCTTTACTATCACAAATTAAATCCAACAAAACATTAAAATGTTTTAAAATAAAATGTACTTTAAAGAAATTATCACATTGAGTATATTTTTTAAATAAATTTGTCAATATGAATTAAATATCAGGGGGAAAAAAAGATACATAATTGTTTTCAGAATACATTGGAAAGATAATAATAAACTGTTTCTTTTTAAAAAAATTTTTAGAAAGAATTCACATAAAATTTATATTTAAAAAAATGCAGGTGTAATAAAATCTTTGTATAAATAAAATATTTTCTGTGATTAAATAGACAAGAACAAATCAGAAATGCACCAAATTTTATGTAAATAAAAAAAATGTTGTAATAGGAAATAAATAATGCTGCATTAGTTTAAAAAAATTATAAATACAAATTGTTAGTCAACATAAAAAATTTGCTAATTAAAAAAAATAGTATTAATTAAGAAATATTCAAATAAAATATACCCCAAGTTCATGACATTGACTAAGACACTGTAGAAGTTGAAAAGTAATCCAGCGTTTCTCAATGCTGTTTAGGAAAGGTCTTGTACTAATTCTATCATATAAATTATCTTTCACATATTGTCGAATTAGAATGCCTGCTTTATCAGTTATCTGAAAAATTTAAAAGACAGTAAGATAAAATTTTAAACTAGCAAATAATAATTATAAAATGAAATAAAAGTTACACAACATACCAAGGAACTTTGAAAAGGAAGTGCATTTGGCACATTTTTCAAAAGTTTCTTTATTTCTAATAAGTAAAAAAAATATATTTAAAAAATACAAGAATTCCATTGACTAAAATAAATAAAAGTATGTAAACAGTATAACATATTTACCATCTATACGCTCTCTATGTTCTTTTAAAGGCAGTGATGGATCTCTAATTGCAAAAATCTTCACAACAATCAATCCTTCTCTAAAAAATAGCAAGTTTCTTTAATAATGGAAGCCTATAAATGTTTGTTTATTGAAAATGCTGTCTATTAATTATCAATCAAAAAACCTATCTATTAAATAAAAATCAAAAATTCTATCTATTAAATAGTCACAATATTTTTCTATTAATAACTTTATTTGATTAAAATACTTTTCTGTTCAGTAAATCAATATTTAAAATGAAAAAAAAAATTGAGACAAATTTTATAACAGCTACTTTTTAAACAAAAACTTAAGAATAATTTTAATAAAAGTTTTAGAAAACTGAAAACATAAAAAAAAATCTGTAACGGTCCTCGAATATAAGACCATTATTTACATTTATTTAGTTAATATTTTTTTCCTCTACAAATAGATAGCTATTTTGAATGTTAATGCAAGAAAAATTTGTTACAATTTATATTTTCACTATTATGTCCATAAAAGAGTCATATTTATTTTAAAATTCCTAGCCTGACAATAATGATATATTTATGTATACTGAAGACATTTTGAAGTCAGATGAATATTGCATATAGCATCATTCAAAATTAAGTAGGTCTTTATAAATATATATTATTTCTTATTAACATGCTATTAATTCTTTAAAAAGGTGATTAAATAATATACAATCAACAATCTTAGAAATTCAATAAAATAAAGAAAAGCACATTTATGGTAGTATTTTACATTATTTAAATTTAAGCATGAAACTGCAGCATAAACAGTATTGGATAAATTTTAAAATAATAATATAATGAAATAAAATCATACTTGTGTTTGGCTCTAGCTACTTTAAAAAAACGTGTACTACCCAAGCTGAAATAAATAAATCAAAATTAATGGATTAGTTAAAAAAAAAAAAGTTTCTTAAAATCTATTTAATTTGTTAACTTATAAAATACTCACTTTAAATCATATCCACAATCTTGAAGGTCACTGAAATAATACTCCACTGGAAATATTTGAGATGGCGCAATACCAGCTAGTTGATTGCCCATGATATAGTCTATTTAGACTCCTGTAAATAATGATACAAAAATTATAAAAACTGAACAGTAAAAGGCTTTTTAAAATTATCTGAAAGAAAACTTATAAAATGTAAAAAGAAACCCCCATAAGAAATTTCTAAATGACAGATGTGTATGTAGAAAGCAGAAATGCAATATCCATTTAAACCTTGTTCTTCAATAAGATCCCCAATGGCTCATGGCACTTTTTGCAAAATCAGTGAAGTTAAACATACATTGCTGTGGGCAGTGATTAAGAAGGTGACCACGTTCTCCCTCATTAAGATGATAGAATTCTGTGAGTTGGAGAAGTGTTTATGTTAATCTAAAATACAAAATCCTATCTCTGATATGGCATGATAGATGCCAGCTTTGAGTAATATTGTAACCTGATTGTGGTTCAAAATTACAAAGTGCTTCTTGACAGGTGAGCATTCAAAACTTGTTAACCTTAAGGTACATTTAAGAACTTGCCCCAGTACCACTATGTTTATTAATAATGTTAATGAATAACAGCGAGATTCAACTCAGATATTTTTACTGAGGACAACAGTCTTACTACTTAAAAACAAAACTAATGAACCTATAAAGTAATAAACAAAACAAAACTAATAAACAAAACAATGAACCTATTGTGATGATGGGTTCATTGTTTTTTAATAGTAAGACTGTTGTCACGTTAGATTTATGCATATCTACATAAATCTAATGATGACTTTACAAAGATTTCTTTTAATTTTTCTTTCTATTTTGATAGAAGAAAATTTCTTAAGTACTGAAAAACAGGGATAACAATAATCAATTTCACTTGATCAATTGAAAAAGAAATTCCTAGAGACAGAGAGTATTTTCAATATAACAAAAATGTCATCAGTACAGTAATTTAAAAATAACTATCTAAATAGTGAGCAAATGATTAATTTTGCTTCCATTACGGCATGTATTTTTAATTACTGATATTTAACTGAATGTGTAAGTCTGTAAAAGTATTATTTTATGTTGAATAACCATGGAAATGTTATTGACATACATAAGTACCCCTGAATTAATTTGTAAAGTAATTCCTCTAGAAATTTATAGTTGAATCATGAATTCTACACTGTTAATTTGAAAGAGATTTTGATTGATATGCCAAAAAGAATATCAAACCATCACAAATATTTGACAGTTATGAATAACAATATTTTAAGATCCTGAACATTTATAATTAATGATTGTTGAATTACATAAAAAGTAAAACACAAATATTTACAACATTGTAATATTATAAATTATGACAAATAATCTTCTGTTAAAAAGGAAGCAATTACCTTCTTTTCAGCTAATTTTATTTCATAGGTGATTGCAAGAGATATGCATAAACAAACAAAGAAAATTCTACCCTTAGTTTAAGATTTAAAAGCTATGCCATTACCAAGTTCATCATGGCAACTAAATGAAGAAGCATGAAATTAATTTCCCAATAAGATTTAAAAAAATCAGAGGAAATTGGTTATTTTTTCAAGACATATTGACTAATAGATTAACACTTATTAAATGAAGCATAGCATGATAGAATAAGACTTTGAGCCAGAACATGACAGGGGAAAAATGAGATACAAGCAGACACATGTACTAAGAGAACTTCTCAAAATAGAAGAGTAATTGTTTTTTTTTTTTTTTTTTTTATAACTACTTAATTAAATTTTTCAATTAATTTTTCCCAAAAATCACATATGTTTTTTTTTTTTCTTGAAATATTTGTTACAGTAAGTGTGATAATATACAATAAACTAATAGTTCTAAAACTGTGTTTTACTCCCCTCCCCCTAATTCTTTAATACATTAAAATTTAAAAAAAATTATGTGACTAACTTCTTAACTTCACTACAGTTTTATTTTCATACCCTCCAAACCAACTGCTTCACATCTTCAGAAATATGCATATCAAAACTCAGGAACAGCTGTGTTAAATAAAATGATGGAAAAGAATGCAGTCCCTAAATATAAAATTATAGCTTTCTCTAAGCTGAGAATATAAATTTGTCACAGGATGATGTACATAATAATTATAAAATTTATAATTTTTTAAAGATTAATTTTATATCATGAATGAAGTAAAACACGAATATTGGGTTAAAGATATTATTTTTCTTATTACATCCAAATTTACCTGACATATTCTTGCATAAAAATTTTAATGCAATTAATTCACATGAAATAAAAGACAACTTGAAGAAAATAGTAAATATACTCATTTTATTACAAAAACATAAATGTGATTAATGTAAGGCTATAGATAAAATTTCATGATATATGTTATAACATAAAATATTAATATCAAATGCATTTAATTAACAATGGTTCTCCAACAATCAGATGGTGAAAGCTATGATCGCATTACAAATTTATGTTTTACATAGTATTTAAAATAAAAACATGTATGACTGATTGAGAAGATTAACATATAAAATTCATTAAAAAGTACATTTTATAACATGCATTTTAAAGATTAAAACCAACAATTGTAATCAATACAGAAAGGAAAAAAAATTATTCGATCAACAAAAATTTAATATTCGATTTAAGTACCTGAATTTAAAAAATAGAAAATGATTTCATTTGTTAGTCTCATTTAATTAGTAAAGCAGTAATTTTTTTGTTAAATTTAATTTTCTCCCTATTCCTAGATTTCAGTCTTTTTCAAAACAAGAACTTTGTAAACAAAATTTGTTTTAGCTTCAGTTCATTTTACAGTATTTTTTATTTTGATCACAAGTTGTATTTTCATAAAAATAAGAAAAGGAAATTTCGAAATTTATAGATCTGCTTGTGTATATCAATTCAAAAAAATGAAAAGCAAAATTATATTTGCTAATTAAATTGTTACAGTTGGATAATACTTGATTAACAAAAATAGAAAGATGCAAAGAAAAACAGCTTTAACATATAATTTAAGGCATTATTATAACAAAAAATGAGCATTTAGTGACTTTCACTTCGAGAAGATGATAAGTGAGGATGAAAAACGTGGCGGTTATTATATGTTCCACCAAATTTTTTGGACTCACGAAATTTAAATGAATAAACAGAATTGTTTTTTACCCATGTAAGTCTATATTCATGGGCAATTAGATACCTTCACTTCGAGAAGAAGAAGACACCTGGGGACGCGAAAAACGTAGCGGTTGTTTCTGTTTTACCTATGTTCCAACAGACCATTTCAAACCCACGAAAATTGTATGCTTGAATAGAAATATTTTTTACCCTAAGTCTGTAGTCATGTGTAATTCTAATTTTTTGTCTTCATATTATGCAAATGATGGATATTAATTCATCAAGGATTACTGTCTACATTTCACAAGATGAATCGTAACACATTTATTTTTAATTTCCCTCTAGGAAATAAGCAGACAATTTCATCAGCAAAGGTACGATGACGTCACATGCAAGTATCTATTTACTCACATTTTAATAACCAATTAGTTAATGGTCTGTGTATTTACTATTATAATAAAAATTATTTTATTTAATGAATAGTCAGTAGAGATAGTGACAA
Organism: Latrodectus geometricus; assembly: GCA_026290005.1. NCBI lineage: Eukaryota > Metazoa > Arthropoda > Arachnida > Araneae > Theridiidae > Latrodectus > Latrodectus geometricus. Next base: position 21,673 of record JAPDSC010128178.1, read on the forward strand.
TGCCTTTTAAAGTATATGATATGCGATTTTTATTTCCCTCATAACCTACATAAATAAGTTAAAATTACAATTAACTTAGATAATTATACATTTCAGTGTTAGAAGAGTTAGTTTTTAACTTAAAAAATTCTATAATCATATCCTGCAATTAAACATTAATGAAATATCATTAAGTACTGAAACTGATTCTAATTAACAATTTACATTATAGTTATTTTATAAGTTCATTAAAATTAATAAATTTTTCATTCCACTAATAAACTTAATAAATTATTAAAAAAATTAGAACATTTATGTGCTTGTAATTATGATATGATTGATATATAAATATAACAATTATGATAAAACCTATCTATAAATTCACAAAAGACAAATTGTATGGGGGCATTTTTGATACACTGTCAAATCAATTTTTCTGATTTTCAAACTGTGGAGTAAGCTAATTTTGAGTTCGACGTCAAAAACGTCGCTTCAGCAGCAGTGAGTGAAATTTTACTTTCAATGAATAAAAGACAATAAGGACAAAGATCATCGGCATTCAGTGAATGCTTTGTTTCGATGAGTACGATGTCTCAGCGAAGTCATTTAACCGATTCAGAAGCTAGAAGAGTTGTTGGTAGGTTAGAAGGGGGCCTAACTCAAGCCGAAATAGCGCAAGCCATTGGTGTGACACAAACTTTGATTTCCCGGATCTGGAAACGTTTTTTGGAGATTGGAAGTGCTGGACGAAGACCAGGGTAAAGGTCGTAGACGGGCAACAAAGCCCAATGAAGGTCGTTATTTAGTGTTGACGGCTCGGAGACACCGAAATATGAAAGCAAGTCTTCTCCAACAACACCTTCGCTCTGCTACTGACACCACGGTATCAACTCACACTGTCCGAAACCGGCTCCATGGTGTAGGTCTGTATGCTCGCCGACTGTTGGTATGTGTTAAACTAATATCAAGGCATCGCGTCGCAACCGCAGAGAGTGGTCAAAAGAGCGTGTGAACTGGAGGAGAAATGAATGGAGCAATGTTCTTTTTTCTGTTCATCCTGATAATAGGCGTAATTTCATTTGGAGGGACCGTGGCAGTAGTAATAACCATGTATCAATCAGTAAAAAGTTTCCCAGCCACAAGATCCACTTAAAATCGCAATATCCTTTAATTGTTTTGAGCAGTGCACAAGAAAATCGACCTAAAAATTATCAAAAAAATCTTAAATCAAATTTAGAACAAAAATATCAGAACATGAAAAAACGCGAATTAGGCGTCAATGGTTCCGTTTATATTTCATCCAACCAGATTCAATGGCTCCTCCTACAATTCATCATCCTTTATCATGAAGACGAAACTGTCCTGTTAGCTGGATTACCATCCTACAACTGTAATCGCTTAGATTTGGTGATGAAGGCAATAGAATGTAGTGTTTGGTGAAACAATCACGAACATCCAAATACTCTCATTTCGGGACTAGTAAGAAATTTTTCTATGTCCCCGAGAGCAAATTCCATGCATACTTCTGTCAAAGATTGCAATAGCGCCTGATTACTGGAATCAACGAGATTCCAGTGACTAGGTAGTAAGTTAATTGTATAAGTTGAAAGCATCTTCTTCAAACATGCTTAGTCTGTCATGCAAAATATTTAAGATGTCTTTTCAAATATTATCTGTTATGAATCATGATGTAGGTATAAAAAAGGGTAACCTCTCAGGACTGGGGGTCTGTGGCGTGGTACCAAGATTCAGTCTTTGTAAAGGGCTTGGGGAACATGCCACTGTCTTTCAGGCGGAGATTCTTGCTATCGCCAACTATCTGCAGATAAATTTAAAGAAGGGCTACCAAGGTAAGCGTATTCTTATTTTCAGCGACAGTCAAGCTGCATTGATGGGTCTCTACTCATTCCAAGTCAAATCAAAAATTGTAATTGAATGCAAAAATCTCCTTAAGGAGCTGGTAAATGGGAATAAAATTATTCTTATTTGGGTGCCAGGGCATATAGGAATAGAAGGTAATGAAAGAGCTGATGAACTTGCAAAACAGGGATCCTCTTTCAATCCAATAGGAATAGAACCCTTTTGTGGGATCAACATGAAGACTACAAGGAAAGCGATTCAAAAATGGGAAAAACCGGAGATGAACAAAGTTTGGCATGACTCTCCTGGACAGAAACATGCAAAAAGTATAATTTTCAACTCATCTGAGAAAATTGCATCTGAAATTCTTAGACTCCCAAGATTGAAGACTCAAGCAATTGTAGGCTTCATTACTGGGCACTATCATTTCAGGAAACACCTTCATACAATGGGACTTTTTAAACAGGAACCAATTTGTAGGAAATGCCACGCAGGAGTAGAATCATCATATCCTATATGAGTGTGATGCTCTTGCCCTTTCAAGATTCACTACTCTAGGTAATCCATATCCTAAAAAGTTACACCTAAACTCCATTGAGGCCCTATCAGACTTTATAAACAAGGTAGGTGACCCAAGACAATGGAACTAGGAAAAAATTGGGCTTGGAGCATGGTACAAAATGCAACAATGCAGAGGTGCCACATATCTGACAAGCTCAAGAAGAAGAAGAAGAAGAATCATGATGTAAGAGACATGCAAACGGTTAATCACGATACATTCATAAAAATGCTGACGATTTTTGATAAGCGTTTTATGCACCACAGATTTTGAATTTAACATTTATTTAGTTTATGTTCGCAGACAGAAAAATGCAAGCAGCGAAGAACAATTTTTGTAATATTTAATGGATTTGGAAAACACCTTCTTTAATGATTAGTGGAAACATTCTATGAAGCC
>JAPDSC010128181.1:0-23536 GCA_026290005.1 Latrodectus geometricus
ATGATGAAATATATATATATATATATATATATATATATATATATATATATATGAATTAGCTATCACGCATACTATAAATCAGTTTAAATATTTCTGTGTCAAATTTTAATTTTATCAAAATGCTTTCAAGTTAAAAGGTAATGAACTTGCACATTTATGTAGAGAATATTTGATACATCGTATTATTTGTGAAAAACGAAAAATAATTTGAATTTTATTGGTTTTTCTTAAAATAACTTTAACATGATATATGTTCCTTCTTAATTATTGTTCCAGAAACTCCAAAAAAAATTTAACATCTTTTACAAATGACCAACTTCTTCCACTTATTAATTATCTTTGGAAGAAATATTTTTTCTAGAATGTAACATCTAATCATTGCATTTTTATCAGTTTCCTCCTCAAGAGTCAATAAATTAATCCTTTTATTTTAAGACTTTTTAAAAATTATTTATTATCAGTCAGTTATTTACATTTGCATTTTTGTCACTTCAATGTTTTTTTAACCCAATATTTAAATCATGTTAAAATATTTTTCATTACATCCGTTCTTTTTACATAATTCAGAATATTTTTCCGTACGAGAGATAGAGAAGTAATCCGTTAAGGAACATTTATATGAAGATTCTGAAATTCTCTTTTTCATTTTAATATTTATTTTTATGATATTTATTCTTACTTACGATTTAGAATTGGATGACTGTTGAAGCAGCTGAATATCCTGAGCAAAGTTTTTATATTTTAATTAATTTACTGAAGCAAGTTTTGACTAATGTTTAAATTTAATTAAGATAAGAGAAAAAATTTCAGAAATTGTTTAGCTTGTTATTGTCAGGGCAAGGAATTTTCAAGAAAGATTCGAAAGTAAATAAAAATAAAGAAAGAAAGATAATCAAATTGAAAACATAATCAAATTTTTAGGAGTAACATTGATTTTTCACAAACTGTATGCGAAGAAACATTTTAATTTATTTCAGTCTAAAAATCTTAAATTGCATTTACATACACATAACAATGCTACAAATAAAGAGTGAATGCATTTCCGAAAAACAAATTTAGGTATTTCTAACGAAATACACAAACGTTTTGCTGTATTTGTAAGAATGATCCTAATATTATCATCAATTTATGTATTAAAAAAATAAGTTGTGTAAAAAATTTTTTTAAAAATTATGAACTGAAATTATTTGGAATATTTATTGAAGGACTTATATTGAAAAGATGCTTCCAATAAAGAAATATTTATTGTTGATTAAGTAATAAAATGAAAAATATTTGGTGAAATTATGAAATCTAAATTTGCATGTTATTCAACTTAATTTTGTTTTAATTAATCGTTATAGTGAAATTAATTCTTTGGAATTAGTTCTTAAAATACATATTTAAAAAATTCATATTTCACAGTTACATTTTTTTCATTAGTGCTCAATTTCAAGTTGTTGAGGAAGAAACATAAACTGCATAATTTGGTTTTTCCATGTTACATATTTATTGAAAAATGAATAGATAAATGATGGGATATGCTATAGTATGGGGATAGATACCATGGTAGATTTAGATATCATGGGGCAATGAGAAAATTTGTTGTCGTAAACATAATATAAGAAACATAGAGAAAACATAGCATCATATCATAACAAAAGATTTAAAAATAGATATTCTTGCTACTTTGGCAATCTTTCTATCTTTTACTTGATATCTTTAAGGAACATAAGATAAATTTTGAGTATTTGATATCAGTAGGTTTGCTCAAGTGACACGGTGGTGTACATGGACATTTATAAAAGTAATAATCATATGTATCTTGTAAATTCCATTTATATGAGTTCGGTGTAAATTTTTTAAAAATTAACTTTTGATCAGAGGCAAAAGTCCATGTGATATCAAAAAATAATTAGTACATTTATTTACAAAAGAACTGTAGTTGATATATTGGTATGAAATTGGTATAGGCACTGACCATGTGCGGCTGAATTCAATTGTTATTACCAATCTTAATTGATCGCATATTTTACTTTTATTTTAATGTGAGTTCTTAATTAAAGAATTAAAGTATCATATAATTGTCATTATTTAATTTAAAAATATATAAAAAATGGATATTTTTAAAAGTAAATTTTGGAAAATAGTTACTATATCTATTTTTCTAAGCTTAATGGAAGCTATGCCGCTGCTTAGTTAAGTAACTGAATCTCCTTTGTCTATTCATTTTTGATGAAAAGTGTTATTTCTATTATTTTCATTAAATTGTTTACATTTTTATATATTAATAAAATCAATGATTTATTTTTAAATATGGTATTATCATGCCAATTTTAGAAATATTTTTGCGAGAATAAAGTAAAAAATATTGAGACTTTTTGAAATAACTTTACACAAATGTAGAAATTATTTCCGAAGTGGGTGATTTACTGTTTATTACTGGATATAATATACACAGAATGAGACATAAAATAACATTTCTGTCTAACAGTAATCTTTTTTTATTTAAAATTAATTAAAATTCCTATTGAATAATCAAAAAATGTGAAATCAATGGCTAGTGAATGCTTTACATTTGGATAGTATCATTTTATATAAATTTGTAAAAGCAATATTTAATAGAAACTATGATTCTGGAATTTTCAGTTCTTTTGAAATCACAATTTTCTATCAAAAATACACTACTTGCCATTAAAATTGCTACACTAAGAAGACGAGATGCTACAGACATGAATTTTATACGAAAGGAAGAAGGTGCTGTGTTATGCAAATGATTAGCTTTTCAGCGCATTCAGACAAAGCAGGCGCCTGTAGCGACACCTACATTGTGTTTAAATGAGGAAATTGTTCAGCCGGTTCATCATACACAAATTGCATTTGAACGTTGTTGCCTGGTGAAAAAATGTTATGATGCCTCGTGTAAGAAGGAGAAATGCGTACCAGCATGTTTCTGACTTTGATAAAGGTCTAATTGTAGTGTACCGGGATTTCGGTTTATCTTATCGCAGTATTGCTGCTCGCGTCGGTAGAGATCCAATGACTGTTAGCAGAATAGGGAATCGATGGGTTCAGGACGGTAATACGGAACGCCATGCGGGATCTCAACGGCCACCTATCACTAGCAGCCGAAAAGACAGGCACATTATCCGTATGGCCGTAATGGATCGAGCAACCACGTCACGAGCCGTGAGTCAAGGAACGGGGTCGCTTGGAAGACAACAAGTGTCTGCACGAACAGTTCGACGACGTTTGTAGCAGCATGGATTCTCAGCTCGGAGACTATGGCTGCGGCTTCCCTTGACGCTGCGTCATAGACAAGAGAGCCTTCAATGGTGTGATCAACGACGAACCTGGGCGCACGAATGGCGAGACGTCATCTTTTCAGATCAATCCAGGTTCTGTGTTCAGCATCATGAAGGTCGCATCCGTGTTTTGCGGCATTGTGGTGAATTCACACTGGCAGCGTGCATTCGTCATCGTCATACTGGCCTATCACCTGGCGTGATGGTATGGGGTGCCATTGGAAACACGTCTCAGTCACCTCTTGTTCGCATTGACGGTGCTTTGAACAGTGCACGTTACATTTCTGGTGTGTTACGACCCGTTTCTCTACCCTTTATTCCAGCTCTGCGTAACCCTATGTTTCAGCAGGATAATGCCCGACTGCATGTTGCCGGTATTGTACGGACCTTCCTTGATACGGAACATGTTCGGCTGTTGCCATGGCCTGCACGCTTTCCAGATCTTTCACCAATAGGAAACGTCTGGTCAATTGTTGCGAGCGACTGGCTCGTCACCAAACGCCAGTCACTACGGTTGATGAACTGTGGCATCGTGTTGAAGCTGCATGGGCATCTGTACCTGTACATGCAATGAAATCTCTGTTTGACTCAATACCCAGGCGTATAACTGCTGTTATTACTGCCAGAGGTGGTTGTTCTGGGTACTAATTTCTCAGGATCTATCCAGCCAAATTTTTTGAAAATTTAATCACTTGTTATTTCTAGTTAAATATATTTGTCCAATAAATATCATTTTGTTAACTGCATTTCTTCCTGGTGTTTATTTATATTATAAAGTGAAGTTTCCAATAGTGGGATTTTGAAACAAAATCTCTGTAACGTAATTGGAGAATATGATGTTTAAGGAATTATTTCTTGAAATGTCTTCATAAAACTAATGTTAAATTATATATATATATGGTAGATTATCATATGTGATGTCCATGTTCATTTCATGCCATTTTAAGTTACCTTGAAGAATTGTTTCATGAAAAAATTGCTAAATTCTCAATTTATAAATTTTCCTTAATAATTTTCAAATTTTTGGTAATTCTTATAAACAGATAATCAGAGAATATGCTGTTAATACTTAAGATTTTAGATGAATGTGATGTATTTTGATGATGGTCAATAATATATTTTCATATCAAACGTCTGTCCTTAAATATCATTTTTCTTAATTGATCTATATATCAATCATTATCAAAATGAATCAATCTACCAAACAGCTGATTATGTCTGCTGTATCATCTGACTTATTTAAAAAATAAAATTCTAAACCTTTGACATTTTCACAAGACAAACAATATCTGTTACAACATGTCAACTGCCTGGCTCATTTTCAAATTTTCTTTTGATATATGTATTAAACAAATATATTTATTTCTATACAAACACACACTATTTATTTTTGATATACTTCTATTCCTATTTCCATATAATTATTTGCTATACTATGCTTTTAATATTTCGATCTTTTATTTTATTTTTATAAGTTCTATATTTGTGTAACAACTAGTATTTCATTTCGATAATTTTATTCCACACAGTGCACAATGCTTTTCCCCTATTCTTTATCGTCTTTTGTATTTGACTTAGAACGTTGGAAACTGTTAATGTTTTGTTCGAATCTTTACAAAAGAAATTTCAAAACGTCTTTCGTTTCTTTGCCTTATGAGAATTCACACGTTTCTAGTTTCCCTATTGTAATAATTTTTCATGGTAATTTTATTGGTATTTTACTTTTAAATTTTTATTTTATTGTATTAGATTTTTTTTATTTTTTTTCAAATCGAGATATATTTTCATACTTGAAATAAAATAAAGTGTTTGAAAGTTGACATTGTTTTCAATTTCCCACACCTCTTTATTTATTTAAAAAATTTTCAAATTGCCATTCGAGATGAATTAATTAAATATTATTCGAAATTGATTTTAATAATTTTATGAAAAATGATTTTACATACACACACATGACTAATATAACATATTTTAGATGAATAAGTCTGTGAAATAAACAATTTTTTCAAAAAATATTGTTATAATCAAGATTATTTTTAGGTTAATGATATATATTAAATAGTGGTTTTTTTACAAAAATTTGTTTTGGAAAATAACAAATCACTAATGATTACCTACTATTCATTGTCTGATATTTAAGTCTTAACTCTAATTTTAATTTCAAGTAATTTAATTTTATTTTTGTACATTCAATTAAGCTTGTTGGCTTTTCAAAGTAAGATATATTTTAAGGTCACATTATAAAACATTTGTATTAAATTAATAAATTCCATTATAGTTTAAAATATAGTTTAACTATATCCCCATAAGAATAATTTATGTTGCAATATTACTTTGAAATATATGTTAAAACAAAATATTTTTAAAATAAATGTGTTTAAAATGTTATAGTTTTAAACATAGATCCAATATATAAAATTAAAATACTGTTCTTTGCTTTTTTAAAAATTTCCATAGTCTTATACTAATGTTTATGCATACATGTTTACCATTTCAATTATTAAGTGTGCTATTTATAATATAAATGCTTTCCATTTTTAAAATTGCAGTTATAGATAAAAGTGCTTAATACATGTGACATTATTCTAATTAAAATTGATTAACTTTATCGGTATGTGTTATTACACAAATAAAAAGGAATCACATATTTTCTGTCAAATGAGACAATATATAGAATACTATATTAATATATATCAAACGCAAAATTTTAAGATAGTATTTAATGTGAGCTCTTTTAAAGAGGCGGGAGCTTTTTTTTATTACAATTCACAAACTAAAATAGCTCATATCAAATAGATCAGTTTTATGAAGCATATATATATATATATATATATATATGGATATTACACATCATTTGCCAAGCCATCTTGATTTATTTTATTAGAGCCAGTATTTTTAAGGACATTTCATTCCAAACTACTTGGTCTGTATAGATAAAACAATTCTTAAGAAAAAATTAGAAGTCAAATATAAGCATTTTTAATAATAGTGAGCTTAGCACACAAATTATAACATTATTTATTTACTCATAATCATGAAGAAATAATTTTAGGATCATATATGTTCTTAAATAATAATAATGCATCAAAACTAGTTGTTTTTAAGATTTCCCACAATTAAATATTTGTAAACAATTTAAAGATTATTAAATAATATTCGATTCTTATAATTATAACTCGTGCTGCACATTATGAAATCTCCTATCTGTCTTGTATATTATAATATCGATAATTCAATTAAAAAATACGCTAGTATTAACTTCAATTTTATATTTCAAATTATTGCTGACTTGCAACTACTCTTCCTCATTAAGGGGAGCAGCTTGTCCTTTTTGGACCTTGCGCCACAAAACCCAACCAACCGACCTTATAAAGGCTTCAAACATTGTATACAAAAAATTTTAACTTAGGAAATAATTTTATTTTTGATATTGTGTGAATTTACTAAACTTGTTTAAATTAATAAATGTATGGTTTAATTAGTTTTATATTTATTTTTATCTTTAGTTGCATTAAATTCAGTGCTTAATGTAAAGCCTTGAAACAAGAAATCTATAATGGAAAGAATATATTTATAATTGATTTTTAATATTCAAATGAAATTATACCATATAATTTCACTAATAAGTGACAAAATTGTTTACAAATATTCACAAATCAGTTACCTTACTTACGTCAAATTACTTCTATATACATATATACTTGAGAAAGAAAAAGAAGAGATGAAAGAGTTTTGTAATATATATCAAACAAATATTTGAAGGGATTTTTGTTCAAAAAGTGCCCTAGATAAAAGATAAACTTTACCTCTTTATTTAAGATACAAAAATGATTACAGTCTGTTATTGTTACCAGTTATCTTATTTTATTGGAAATTGATGTATGTTATATGTTTATTACATGAAATCAGTGCCCATTATTTACATTATATTATCAAATTTATTTTTTTCATAAAAAATAATAAATTTTGATTTCTTCCCAAGAATTTTAATTCAAACCCTATAAAGTGTTTCCTTAGAATTAATGCATATTTTTCTCTATATATGCAATAGTAAAATAAGGGTGTGTATATCTGTAAATTTTTGTTACAAAAATATGAATTTTTTTTTTCATGTGATAAATAAAATTTAAATGTCAAAATATTTCCTATTATATGAATTTATAATTCAATAATTAATTTCTAAATTATTTATAATTCAATATTCTTCTGAATGCAAGCTATCATTTTGTTACATTTAATAATAAATATTCTTAAATTAAATTTAATTTATCTCTTATTTTTCTTTAAAATGTTAAAAAATATAATCATATGAAAGATTACGTAACATTAATTAAACTGCATTAAATATGTTGAAAAATATTTTTTATAAAACATTAAAATTTTACTGAGATAAAGTTAAAAAGAATTCATTTTTGAAATTTAAATAACAATACCACATAATTTGTTGAATTATTTCTATGACATTGCTTTGAATATATGAAGTAATATATTTAAAATTCGCTTACAATATTCATTGGAATGTGGATTTAGTAATTTTATTGAAACTGATTTAGGGCGTAATAATACCGTTAATATTTTGCTGTTACAATGTATGGTGCTATACAATAAGCATTACGTAAAATTTGAGTCTGTTAATTAATTCAAAATGTTAGATATAAGAAAATAATCTTCCTCATTTTAAATTTTATGATTTACAGTTATATTATGCATGGATTTACTCAAGATAAGAATTTAGATTCATTAAATTTGCACTTTTAAAAATATTTAATCTTAAAATATGAGAACAGTTTTTGTAATTTAAAACATTTAAAGTCCATTAATCTAAAGAAACAAAGTAATATTAATTATGTATTCATAATATTCATATAATTAGGAAAATTGCATATTATTAAACTGTATTTATGTATTTTATAATTTATTTGGTGGAGGGGGAGGTGAATATAATTAAACAGCTTGCAAATTTCATAACACTATTTGATGTGATGATAGCTTCTTCAAAGCTTCTCGATTTAAACTGTCAACAAAAATTTACTTCATCCTTTTAATTTAAGTTTCATTTTATTAAATTTAATATATAATATCTCCAGTTTATTATTTTAATACATTAATTTATTATGTTTCTTAAATTTATGAAAATTACTTAATTTTTAATGATACTATCAAACACCATCGAAAACATGGATAAGTAAAATTATTCGCTATTTCTGTCTATTTATTTTACTTCAAAGTCATTAAATATAACTTATATAAATAATGGTGGCATATTTTACGCATGTGGTTATAAATTAAAAGCATTAATAAATTTTGTAATTTTCCCGTGTGTTTGAATGGTATATATTGCTAAAAACATTTGAAAAAATACATTCAACTAGAAGTAATATAAAAGTATTTGCTAAATTCAATTCTTTGAATTTTAGCTTTTATGAAATCTTTATGATTTTTTAAATAATCTGACAGAAAAGAAACTCCATGAATGATAAAATATGCAAATATGCTGAAAAATATATATAGCGCACGAGATTATATTTGCCTAGTTGAAATATTTCGGAAAGTTACTGTTTGTTTAAATTTTCTCCATATTTCTCAGAAAAAATAATTTTGAAAGACAGTTTTTATATAATAAAAAATTAAACAAACCAACAATGCATGTTGAAACTTGAATCGGAAATTCAAAATAGAAATTAAAATTGGTTTCTTTTTTATGTTTTTATAAAGTAAATATTTTTAAATTGTAAACAAACTGTTTCATATGCTAATATTTCAATCAAATAGAGTGTAACATCAACAATCTTCCTTTAAATGATATTGTGATTAAGCAATGTTTTCAGATCCATTTGATTGATTGTTAGGTATGAAAATATTTGGAAAAATTAAAAAATAAATTGATGAAAAGGTATTTATACCATATTAAGAATGTTTCTAGCATGTCAAGTAAAATAGCCTGAATGACTTTATTGAAAGAAAAATTTTGATATTCAAGTTTGAATGCAAAACTATTTTTTAAATGTAATAAAATTTGTGTAGTTTTCTAAATATGTATTTATATTTGTGTGATGGTGTAAATATGATTCCTAAATAATTAATAGATATTCATACTTTTCTCGCCATTTTTTTCAATACAATATTATTGATATAATATAATTTTTAAAGAGTTAACAGATTCATATTATTAAGAAATTGTTAAAAAAAATGTAAAATGTGTCGCATTATTTAAAAATTTAACGATAGATCAATATAATCGTTGTAAACCATATTTACATAGGAAAGTAGGAGTGGTAGTAAATAAGTAGTTATGTACATATGTACGTGATCTCACAAAAGGAAGTGTGGTTTTCACGTTGTTATCAACGCATGCGCAAATTCAGAGTTGATAATCATCCTCATTACAACCTAGACAAACAAAATGGACAAAAAAAATAATATTACATATCGGAATAAGTTATCAAATTGTAATCTCTACATCTAAAATTGCCAACACACAGTATTTATTTTATTTTTTATTTTTTTGATCATTGGCAAATGAATGTTACTTTTTAAAAGGTGCTCAGTAAGCATAACAGGAACGCATGAGTATAAGTATAACTACAATTTTATATCTATGATACTTACAACACTGTTTCATTCTAAATGAGAAGGAGAATAATGTAATAATTGCAAACAACTTATCACATTGACTTTAATATAGAAAACCATTTGTTTGTATTCTCACTCTCATGATATACTTCGAAGATACTAAAAATTCTTTAACTCATGTTAAGCAAAGAATTTTAGATTAAATATAATGAAATATCTCTTTTATATTTTTAATTTAAACCAGATATTTAGAATAAGTTTGGTTGGAAGTGATAGGTTAATTTTTTTGGCTTTTCAGGAAATATAAATTACAATATCTTGATCATTTTCCTTAATAATGTTATGTAAGACATGACCACTAATGCTGAAAAACGACTGGTGACATGAATATTTATCACTGCTCCGCCAATCACTGAAATACACCGATCAACTGATGTGCCAATCACTGAATGAAAATAAGTTTTTGAATTAATTTACGAGACTGTGTCATGCATATAGCCTTACCAGAAATTTTGAATAGCTTTGGTGATGCTTTTAAATCATTTATTCTACTTTTTATTGTGTAATGAAGCATTTTACTTGTATTTTTTGTGTCTTTAAGTCTCTATATTTCGAGATATTGAGAACATTATAAATCTACACTATAAGTTTGCTCATGAAATTATAAGATAGTCTATATACTGCATTTAAATCCTCCTTAGTTGTTCCGATATATATAAAAATCTTAATGCAAAATATAATTAAAATCTTAAATATTTATGAAATCGAAAAAAAATTGATTTATGTATTAAAGTACTAAAGTGTTATATGTTATATTTAATTATAAAAAAATAAAAGCATTTTTCTAATTAACGCTCAATTTTACATGTTTTTGAATTTTTAATATTTTTTGCTCAATATGACTCATAAAAGATTTAAATTAATTAGGAACACTTGGCAGATTCTTAGATACTAGGAATATTGTAAGATATTTTCGCTGAAAAATCCTTAACAGCCTTATGATAAAAATATATATTTAATAGTTTTGTAAAAAAAAAAATTGTCACAAAATGAATTAATTTTAGTCTTTCTATTTTCATAAATACACTACTGGCCATTAAAATTGCCACACCAAGAAGGCGACATGCTACAGACGTGAAATTTATACGAAAAGAAGAAGGTGCTGTGATATGCAAATGATTAGCTTTTCAGTGCATTCAGACAAAGCAGGTGCCAGTAGCGACACCTACATTCTGTTTAAATGAGGAAATTTTTTACCCGGTTCCTCTTATACAAATTGCATTTGAACGTTGTTGCCTGGTAAAAATTTGTTGTGATGCCTCATGTAAGAAGGAGAAATGCGTACCAGCACGTTTCTGACTTTGATAAAGGTTGAATTGTAGCGTACCGGGATTGCGGTTTATCTTATTGCAGTATTGCTGCTCGTGTCGATCGAGATCCAATGACTGTTAGCAGAATATGGAATCGATGGGTTCAGGATGGTAATACGGAACACCATGCGGGATCTAAACGGCCATCTATCTCTAGCAGCCGAGAAGACAGGCATATTATCTGCATGGCCGTAATGGATCGTGCAACCACGTCATGAGCCTTGAGTCAAGAAACGGGGTCGTTTGGAAGACAACAAGTGTCTGCATGAACAGTTCGACAACGTTTGCAGCAGCATGGACTCTCAGCTCGGAGACTATGGCTGAGGCTACCCTTGACGCTGCGTCATAGACAAAAGATTCTTCAATGGTGTGATCAACGACGAACCTGGGCGCACGAATGGCGAGACGTCATCTTTTCAGATGAATCCAGGTTCTGTGTACTGCATCATGATGGTCGCATCCGTGTTTGGCGGCATCGTGGTGAACGCACACTGGCAGCGTGCATTCGTCATCGTCATACTGGCCCATCACCTGGTGTGATGGTATGGGATTCGTCATCGTCATACTGGCCCATCACCTGGTGTGATGGTATGGGCTGCCATTGGATACACGTCTCAGTTACCTCTTGTTCATATTGAAGGTACTTTGAACAGTGCACGTTACATTTCTGGTGTGTTACGACCCGTTTCTCTACTCTTTATTCGAGCTCTGCGAAAACCTACGTTTCAGCAGGATAATGTCCGTCCGCATGTTGTCGGTATTGTACGGACCCTCCTTGATGCCGAAAATGTTCGGCTGTTGCCCTGGCCAGCACATTCTCCAGATCTTTCATCAATAGAAAAAGTCTGGTCAATGGTTGCCGAATGACTGGCTCGTCACCAAACGCCAGTCACTTTGGTTGATGAACTGTGGCATCGTGTTGAAGCTGCATGAGCATCTGTACCTGTACATGCTATCCAATCTCTGTTTGACTCAATGCCCAGGCGTATAACTGCTGTTATTACTGCCAGAGGTGGTTGTTCTGGGTACTGATTTCTCAGGATCTATCCAGTCATATTTTATGAAAATTCCATTTTCCTACTTTTGCTTTAAGAGTATTATTTTTTTTTCTAAAACTGACTTATATTTTGGGCTTA
Organism: Latrodectus geometricus; assembly: GCA_026290005.1. Lineage (NCBI taxonomy): Eukaryota > Metazoa > Arthropoda > Arachnida > Araneae > Theridiidae > Latrodectus > Latrodectus geometricus. Next base: position 12,364 of record JAPDSC010128181.1, read on the forward strand.
ATTATTTTCTAAAATATAAGTCAAATATTTATGTAAAGTATGTAAAATATTTTGGAAAATCAGGTGCATTTTTTCTATTGATTTTTGTGGTAATATATATACATTTTGAAAGTTGATATTTAAATAGTTCTTCTTGAGCTTTTGAGATATGTGGCACCTCTGCATTGTTGCATTTTGTTCTATTTTAAATAGTTACTTTCTTCTGCAATCTGTTTCTTTTGTTACAATATTTTTAATATTATTTTAAGAAGTAGTTTATTATTTCAGTTGTCATTGAAGAGATTTTCATTTATCCAAATATGTTTATTATTTGAATCCTACTTTTTTATAATTTCCTAAAATTTACAATATAGATGCAGAATTTATCAAATTTTCTTTTATACTATATTTTTTGTTAAATCTAATTGTTTATAAATGAGAAAGCGATATAATTTTTGACTTTGTATGAGAAAGAAACTCTATCCTTTGTAATGATTAGAATTTTTTGCAATGTGGCATAACATTTAATATCTTTTGTGTTCATGAATATAGTTATCACACGTTCATTGTTGCTTAATGATCAGTTTAGAGATTTTTTAACTATTTGCAATCTCTCCTGAGAATAATATTTATCTATCCGAATAATCTTAATATATGCAGTGTACGTTTCGTTAAGACTAGATATTAATAAAAGTTAAAATGTATCAAACATTTTAAGGAAATATTACATATTACTGCTCATCAAAAAAACAATGTGAAACAATACAGTCAGGATTAAAATGTTTTGAAAATAAATTAACATGATTTTTTTATATTTCTGATAAATAACAAGAGCTTTTTTATGAAGGACCAAAATTTCTCCAGTGGATTATAAAATGAAACTAAAATCCGAAAATTGTTGTTTAGCTTAGAGTTGCAAAACGACTTTATGTTTTTTTTTTACCTTTTCCAGAACTCATTTTTAAAATAATAACATCTTATCTGCTATAAGTTTTTTTCCCATCATAAATAATCATTTTTAGCCATCTATAATTTTCATGCTCAGTTAAGCATTAATTAATATCACAATTTAGACTCTAATGTTCACAATTTCTGTGAAGCAGAAAGTCACTTTTACTTTTAAGAAAAAAAGAAAAAAGAAATTTTATTTTCTTGCATAATCATCCGCAGTAAATGTGAAATATTTTTATAAACTGAGAACAAATTTTAAAAAGCAAACTTTTTTCTTAAATAAATTAGATAAGAATTAATATACTTAGACATATATAATAATTAGTAAATAAGCTAAAATTATGTTATCATTTTTTTATGGACATAAATAATTAGCTTTTTAAATAAAGTTGTACTTTCTTACATCATATGCAAATTAAATTGGAAAATTAAAGTTATAATTTCTGTTAGTTTTAGTGAAATTATTAGGAAATTGTTTAGGATTTATTTCACTAAAATTGTTAATTTCACCCATATTATTATAATAATAAGCATATTTTTGAAAGTAGATTTTAAGGTTAAAATAAATTTCATTTATCTTGAAAATACCGTATTTCTTAGCAAAATATTCAACCGATTTAATGGATAATATTACATTTGGCATACAAATATGACCCATGATCACTAAAATGTCTTATCGATAGTCAGTAAAAGCGTGATTTCTAATTAAAAAGGTCAAAGCTATCACTATCTCCATTCCTTACATTTACTCGTATGATTTTGGAGTATTGCAGATTTGATGTCATTTTTTGAGTAACTGAATATGCATGTAACAGTTTTTAACAACCATATCTAATTGGGCGGCGATTATTTTCTTTCTTTTTGATTTTAGAATGGAACACTAGACATTGTCTTAGAAAAATTTCTTCAAAGCTAGAATATAATAATTATTTAAATTTTTGAAAAGATTTTTAATTACTAGAATTGGGTTTCTTAGCTTACAATATTGCAAAATACGTTTTTGTAACAATGGAAGTTAATTCTTAGTTTAAATAAGTAACTTGAAAATTAAAATATTTCAAGGAAAATTGAATTTATGTTAAGACAATTCTAATTATTATACTGATATTAGTTTGAGAAACAATTGGTGATTTTTTTAAAGTGAACCTAAGGAAACGGTTAAAAACTAAAAAAGTTAATATGTACATAAAGATAAATCTTAACAATAAATACTATCTGTTAAATAAATATTTTCCATTTAAAATGTTATTTACGATTTACAATAAAGCTTAAAGCACATTCATTTAATTTATCCTAGAAATATTTTAAAAATAAGTAGAAATTCATTTAAGAGTTTCTGTAAATTTAATTTCAAATACTGGCTTTATAACAATTACTATACTTTTAAGCAATACTTTAAGACACTTTAATTAAATATAAACATTGAAACAATCTATATTGTTGTATAAGCAGAATATTCAAAGATCATGAAATAAATTTAGAATATTAATAATAAATTTGATATAATATTTTTAGCAAGAAAAAATGTAAACAATAATACATTAAGAAAAAGTAAAAACTTTCAATAATTTTACTTAATTTATTGTTCATATTGTAGAAGAAATGCAAATAATTAATTCTTTTTACAGTTATAGCAAAATGATCAACTTCTAAAAGTACATCTCCCTTCCTTTTTTCAAGTCGTCAATACATCATATACCTTTTAAATAAATTTTCATTAAAATGTATTGTCCATTCTATAAATTATTAAATTTATAAATTTGTGTTATTTATTTTGCATTTAATAATATATGTTATATTTTGTACAGTTAACTTTTATATTAATTTAAAATTAAATTGAGGGATTTGTTCACAAACTATTTAAATATCTGATTAAAGTTCATTTGCAGTTTACTGCTAGCGTTAGGAGAGATTATGGATAAAAGTTACAATCGCCGAGTAGACAAACATTTTAAAGGTAATTTGATTTTTAAAATGAACACAAATGCTTAGCTGATCTAAAAACGTATTAGGAAATACTGATTTTTAGAAATAGATATTATAAATAAAAATAAGCTAAGTAAGAATAGACTCTTTTGATAAATTTAAAAATAAAGCTAATTAATTCAAAAACAAAACTGAAAATTGTGAATCGTTAATAAAAATCATATAATCATATACGATTAAAGTATTAAGTAAGCTAGAAATATGGGATCGATTTTTTTATTTCCTTAGAAAAATCTTTCAAGTAAATTTATGGCAGAGAATACTTTATCTTTTAAGATTTTCAGTATTTTTACTTTAATTTGTACCTCAAATTTCAAATAAACTTTTTTATAATTACTTCCACATTATGAAATAGAAAATGAAGTATAACTGTAATATGAAAGTAAGAAATAAAATTTTTAATATAAAAATATTCGATGTTCTTTTTTTCTTTGAAAAACAAGAAATATATTATATAATGTTCTATTAAAGTAAGTGATATTTCAAGTGAAATATTTCAAACTATATAAAGGATCAACATTTACTATCAACATTAATTAGAGCAGAAATGACACTTTATCTAAGAGAAGTTTAAAACAAAATTATTTAATTTTTTTATATGTATTGATATTCATTTTTGATCAATAAATTATAATCTAAATTTAAGCCTTATTATTACCTTTTGTTTTACATTGTTTTAAGAAATTGAAATAATCTGAATTACTGAATTATATAGTAAGTAAAATGTATTTAATAAATTGATCATTTTCTATTGCATATTAATCCTTTAGCTGGAAATAAATTGTTTATGAAATATTCGTAAACCATATTAATTATGATAATTACCAGTATAAAAACTGAGTCTGAGAGAATCAATATTATAAAAAATATCAAAGCATCAAGATGAAATTAATTCAATTTGTTTCAAGATTGATAACAAGGAAGTTTGATATGTATATATGTATGCAACAAAAGTAAACTAACTAAGCAAATGAGATGAAACTTTTGTTAATTGAGTGTACAGTCTGATGTTGTTTTTTTCGCTTTATGCGTTATTAGTACCTTCAACAATTTATGAATGTGATCATGTTTCGTTCTTATCTTTCAGAGTTAAGTTCACTACATATAGTATAATTGTTTTCTAACATCCCTAATTGAAACCAGGCAATTATATTCTAATTAACATATTCTATCACTTTATGCAAATTGAACTATTATTTATATCATTATTCTGTTTTTGGAAAAATATTTAGTCCGATAAAAATATCTGTGTAAACATTCCGCATTAGTTTAGTGAATAAAGTATAATTAGTTTGTGTTACACATTTCGTTAAATCATTGCTTACATGATTCAATAAAATTTATTAGAATTTTTAACTATTTTTAATGAATGACTTGAGTTATTTTAATTAATTTAGTTTATGAAGACTTTATGGATATTATCATATAAGCAATTAATTATATTTTTTTGTTTTATGTAATGTTTCTAATACTAATGTTTACTTCAAAAATAGTTGGTGTAATTGTATTTATTTACCACAGATATAATATAATTGAGTAAATTCTTACTCGTAGATAAAAATATTTTAGAAATTTAATAGAGAACATAAATCAATTACATATTCATAGTTAGTATAAATGTTTTCAATATTCTATTAGCTGTGTTTATTTTATATCAGAATTTAATGAAATATGAAGGAAAAATAATAGTATAATTTCATATTATATGCTGCTCCTGTAAATTGTTATGCTAAATATTATAGTTATGCAATGTTATTAAAAATATTTGAATTGTTTCCAACTCATATCTTTTCTAAATGTATTTAAACTCATTTTATGAACACATTACTTAGCTAAATTTGTTTATTTTAGTAATTTTAAGTTTTCAGTAATCGCTAAAATATATTTGCATAAAATATTTATATTCAATGTTTAAATTTAAATAAAAATGCTACTTGATAAATTTACAGACTAAAAAGTAATTAAAAAATTTCAAATATTAAACCTTGGTAAAAGTATTTCCCAAAGTGCAAAAATAATTTTCTTTTCTAATTAAATGTTTCATTGTAAAGAAATGATGCTTAATTTCTTCTTTAACATTAGTTGGATTACATGGAGACTTATAATCAATCTGAAATAAATTGTATGAAATTTATCTTTATTTAAAGAAATTAATATAGGAATCAAATTTCAATGTATATTATTAATTGAAAAAAAATTATTGAAAAATCTTAGGAACAGAAATATTTGTCTACAGATGATGTTATAAACATAATTGCTTATTTCTAGTTAGAAAGCATGAAAACAAATAGTTTCAACTATAAAACCCAAATATTGATAGTATATCAATAGTTTATAAAGTTTTCTGAAAATACTTTGAAAAGTTGTTCTATATGAAAAATTAATAAATTTCCAAAATGCATATTATTAAATATTTCTTAATCAATTATATCATTTACAAGAATTTTTGCTAAAAACTATTACAATGCATGGGATTTCATTTATTCAATATAAATGTTATGGTGAAACACCGAAATCTGGAGATTTGTATTTTTTTCTCAGTAATTCAGTCGCGATTACTTTTTCGCCTCTTTTTCTGAAAGGAATAACTTAAAACACATGGTATTTTCAAAATAAGAAAGGAAAATGATAGAAGTAAAATACTTACTTAATTTTACAGTACGTTCTAAATGAGAAAATAAAATAATAGAAATAAAAAACTTACTAAATTATGTGAATCAAATCTTATTTATTGCAACAAGTTTAACTATTATGACACTTTAAATTGCACAAGAGGCCTTTGCTTTTATAACTGCATTTATTTGTGGAACACTTCCTTTTGCAATGACAACGTGTATAGCCCACCGCTTCTCGAATTTGCTGCAGCTATTTCTATTAGCGAAATTTCTTGAAAAGATCTATGGAAAGAAGCTTTTCTTTACAAATTTCGAACTGATTACGTATGTAAAGCTGGTTGAGGGTACCATTTTCATTCGCATATAGAAATCGGATTCTTCTATTCCAACAACAAATTGCTAACACATTTCGGTTATCTGTACGACCACGGCCGACATCAAGGACTTGTATTCGTACAATATAACCAATTTGAGCAGGAAGAAAAGGATTTTGTGAGGTTCGCAACATTTTTGTTGCTTGCAGTCTGTTGATCTTTGTTGCCGTTCTTTTTATAGAAATTAACTCGTGTTTTTCATTCAGAACTTGATGTGAAAACGTAGTGGATTGCAAGTCCTCTTCAATATTTTCTATAAAATTTGGTTTTCGGTTTGACCACTACTCAAAATGTTTTCAGAAGTATTACCAGTGTTTTCAAGCTGTTCTTCGGTTTCAAAAGTATTGGCGACTTCTTCAAGTTGTTCCTTTTTCGATACTTGCGTCTTTTCGCTTTAATGCCAAACATGACTTCATAAGAACTTTGACGTAATCCTTCGTGGTATGTAGTGTTCTTTGCAAATTGAACAAAAGGTAAAATTTCTAATTATTTATTTGTATTGTTATTGTTCATCCATGTAGTTAGCATATTCTGTATATCCTGATTGGGCCTTTCAGCTGAGCTTTGTGTTTGACTGTGACGAGGCTTTCCATAAACTATCTTAACATCTTTCCACATAGCGCATATTTCGGATATGACTTGATTACTGAATTCTCTACCATTATCTGATTGCAATATTGCTGGAGCAACAAATGGAAAAATGAGATACGCTACTTCTTAGCCCTCTTAGTTTTCTTTTTTGTATTTATTTTGCATTTCTTTTAGCCTACGTATTCTTCCTCCATGGCTTATCCTGGTATGAGTTTTATATAGTATACTGAACAATTCCTCATTAGTAACAAAATACTATATAATCGTTTCTCCTGGTTTTAATGGTAAAATTAACTTCTGTTCATCATTAATTTTTAAAACGTCCAAATATTTTAATCGTCTGTATTCCAAAGACGTGTTGCACTTAGTTTTAGCAGAAACCACTTCAGAAAGTATTTTAGAGTATTTTTCTCGAGAAAAATAATAGCAATTGTCTTCTTGTTTACCCGCAATTAATGCATTTAACTTTTCTAGAATTATATATGAAATAATAAATCATGATTCACTGCAGTATCCGTTCTGTATAAATCAGGAAATCAGAAAAAAAATTAAGAAAACTTTGCTCTCACCGTTGAACCTTTCATATGCATGAGACTGACAAAGCTGATTGACTCTACAAAAACGAAGGATTTGGCTTGAAACAGCCAGTCACTAGGATTTGACGGGGAACTCCACAAGAACAAAAGATTTGGCAGATTTGGTGAGAAACAACCAGTCGCCTCTTTGTCGGCTCCTCTCTTTTCGACCTCCACAAGAGCATATCTGTGATTGTTGACATACACCGGTTAGAGTCCGAATGTACAGAAATGTAATGAAATATTCGATCTTTCACCGACATATTTGGTGTTTGTTGACATTCCCCGGTGAATGTCGACATTCTCTGATTTCGGTCTTTCACGGTAACATAAGCAATAAATAATAATTAAATAAATAACATTTCAAAAAACTTTTTAAGGAATTTGTGTAATATATTGACAAATATAATTTATAGACTGTAAATATACTAATAAACATATATAACCTAATTAAATTTAAATAATAAAATTTGTAAGTGTTTAATCTCATCGTGTTATTAATAACTTATCATAGATATAAATATGAAAAATTATTTTACTTTGGAATTGTAGAAAAACACAATTAAATTGGGTGTCATTAAGTGTTAATTTATTTACCGATTATATAAATTATCTTATAATTTTAATTTAATTTTCCAAATTTTCGTCCCAACTATGTAATTTTTAGTACAACTTATTCAAAAATTCAGTCTAATTAAAGTTGTATAAATAATAAAAAAAATAAATAAAATACTTTTTTGAGAAATTCATAGGAATAAATATGATATTGTTAGTAAAATATTTTCAGAAATCTGATATGCAATTTTGTGAAGCAAATGGAAAGATTTTTTGTTAGTTTTTTTAAAACAAAAACAAGAAAATATTTAGTTAGAACGTTTCTAATTGGTGTTTAAATTTGCCTATTAATTGAGTTTAAGAATTATGATCAAAAAGATATTTCATTTTAAAATTTATAAATTCATTTTTGGCATAAAAATAAATTTCAAGTAAATCTTAATTAATTAAATAATATTTTGTTTAACTTAATGAGTAAGTAAACGTAAAACAGTTTACATAATTTACATCATTATATTTAAAGTATTTTTACTAGTATCCGTTAATATCAGCATTGATTTTGTGTTTTAAAATATTTTAAAGGGTATATTATTTGAATGTTTAGAGTCTAAATAATTCTAAACATTACAAGTAACATGTCAACAAAAGTAAAATTATGTACCGGGAAATAACTATAATTTGCTTTATAATAGCTTTTGAATTCATCTCTAAGTTTCGTTTTAAATTTTAAAGCACTTTTAAAATAATTTTAAGCAAAATATTGTAAGTGCATGTTTACAAAGATAATTTACTAAAGTTAATTAATCTAATTTCAGGAAATTATTTGAAATTTGTTTTGTATGAATTGATGAAATAAGATACTTATGTAGTTCTTAATATCATATGAAATATTTTTAAAATGAACATAATTTCATTTTTTATTATCAGTTTTATGTTAATTTATTTTTCACATTTTGTAATATTTAAAACAAGTAAGTGTATATAAGGAATATTATTACACAAATATAAATATTCATAATTGTGTGTTGCAATAGAGAAACGATTTTCTTTGAATACATAAGGGTATTATATAATGATTCAGAAATGCCAATTCTGTAATTTTCTTTGATTTTTCTGAGATATATTTTGTTCGTAAATTTTCTCTTTCTATACCCATCATTGGCTATACTTTTAGCAATTTTTCTTTATTTAAATTTTCTAAATAGTATTTGAAAATAACAAAAGGAAATAAAAATAAAATTAAAAAAGGTACAAGAAAATCCATAAATTATATTTCAGTGTCATATACATTCATATATGTCAAAAATTGCATCAATGTTTTTGAGAAAAATAAAATATATATGACAGAAAAAGTTTTAAAAATTTTATTTGAAATTTACAGAATACAGTCTTATACTCCTAGAATTATTTAGCAATGGATATATTGCATATTTAATTTGCACAAATAAAGAAATTTAAAAGGAAACATTAAACATTTTCTACTTTCTTTAATATTTGGTAACAAATCATTTTAAAAAATAATGTGAAGAAGGAATCTGTCCAGTATTTAAATCTAAAACTCTCTCTTCCTCAAACAAAGGATAAAAGGAGTAGAGGCCGATGATTAATGTTAAATAATTGAGGTATCTGTGTAACATACAATTCATAGAAGTAGAACAGTATGTTTACAATATTTCGCTAAAAATAATTTGTATTTTTAAAACAATCTGCAAATATACCTTGTTTTTATAAAACGTTGTTTAATCAATGTGCTGCATTATGGGAGATTTTTCCAAGACCTCATTGATAAAGCAATTTTTTGTCAACCTCTTCTTTTGAGAAAATGAAAAATGCTATATTTTTGTGAAAACAAAGTATGAAATACGAATACAAAGTATGATTTTAATATAATGTTAAGGCAATAGACATTTATAATAGTCATTCTGATCTTTACCAAGTGTAGAAATTGATTATTTTATTTATTGAAATATATATCAACTAAAAGGGGAATTCGCTCTTTTTGCTTATGATTTATAACCAATAAAATCTGTATCATAATATCAAATAAATTTTCCCCCAAATTGTTCTAGGAAGTTCAGCACATTTTGTGCTATTTTACGTTATAGTGCTTTTGCAAGCATGAAAACTTAGACATAGATGCATATGAATGATGTGAAATTCCATAAAAAGAAGCTTTTTAATCTGTACTCATTCTGTATAAAAAAACTGTCTCATTTTTAATAACTATGTGTCGAATGATTTCCTGATAGTATTTCTACTTATCTTATTAATATTATTCGTTTTTCTTTAACATGTACAAATGTTAAAAAAAAATTCCTTTGATATGAATGACTAATCTTTTCAAAAATTAAACTTCAAAAAAAAATAATAATTTAAAAAAAAAAAACTATTTAAAATTCATTTTGTCTATATAAATCTTTCACTTTTTTTCAGTAAAAAATATTTTTTAATTAGTACTTCAAAGAGTTAAATAAAAAATGCATTTAAATATATTTAAAAATGACTCTTTACTTTCTTAACAAGAGTTCTTTAAGAAGTTAAAGGACTCTTGTTAAGACACTTCAATTGTCTTTGGCCTTGAATTGCATGCATATTCAAATATTTTGCTTTCCACTCACTTTATTTCATTTACACAACATACATTTGGCATTCTTTTTGTAAAACAAAAGTAAAATTTGGTTAATTACAGTAAAAATGCACTACTTATAGGACTAATTACATTGATACATGCAATATACTAATTACAAATGTACTACTTATAGTAAATAAGCCACTTTTAACTGTTGTCACAATAATGGACTCCTTTTTTGCAATTATTTTTTAAAATTGAATTATATTTTTTAAATAACTTAAATACATTAAATAACTATAACTTTATGCATTTGCTAATTTGTGACATTATTTTATTCAAAATTATTGTATTTATACTTTTGAATTAAGAAATAAATAAATACAGAGTTAATGGTTATTTTTTATGAGTAATTAGTTTTGTATACTTAAATTATCCAGTTTCTAGTATTTGAAGCATCAAAACTGAAAAACAACTTTTCTAAAATTTCATGGAATTCTTATGTTCTAAATCGTATTTGAAATGCACTGCAAATATTTTCGTAAGTTTTTTAATACTAAAAATATAGGAATATGATTCCTCTTTTATAAATCTCACAATTCCAGTGTTACAAATTTATTAACAAAAATCATATTGCTTTGTCAAATAAGTAAATTTTTCTCTGATGAAACATGTTATTCAAGAGATATCGATGATTTTTTCTTGCTAAACTAAATATAAATTTCAATAAATTACATAAAAACGTTGCACATAATTTCTCAATATAAATATTATTTGCGTGAATAACTTATTCTATTAAATAACTCTCAATACTCAAAAAATAAAGAAATTAATTTTACAGAAAACTTTTGAAAATTCAAAATAATCTATATTGAAAAAATATTTCTCTTTAAATACATTATTCTATTTCTACGTTTATTAGAAAATTTAATAATTTATCACGATATATATATATATATATATATATATATATATATA
>JAPDSC010128181.1:23636-34458 GCA_026290005.1 Latrodectus geometricus
TATATATATATATATATATATATATATATATATATATATTATGTTTCTCAAAAATGAGACACTCTAATATACATTCTCTGATGACTTCAATGCAGATTAAGTTCTGATGACAAACGAAATTAATCTAATATCGTAATGAATTTCCGATGCTTGCTTACCTCCTCTTTGATTAAAATCAGACTTCCATTCATATCGTAACAGGACGAAGGACGAAATTCTACAATGTGTGCGAATGCTTTCAATAGACAAACTAATATTACATGGTGTTTCAACTAATTTCAAAATCCACTTTCATATTTCACATAAGTTACACTTTACAGCATAAATAAAAGGAAACCGCTAATTCATATGTAAATCTTGAAAGACATACAATTTTAATTGTTAAATATTTACAAGTCATTCAAAGTCTTGATAAACTACCTACAATATTCATATTTTCTTGTATAAACTTATAACAAGTAAAAACTATATTTATAGGGGAAATTAGTTGATTTGAAATAGATTATTCTTATTTTTTTATGAATCAGAGGAAAGTGAAAATATAAAATTTTCATTAATTATAATAATTTATTGATAGTGATAATCAAATAAATTATTTGTCCCGGGAATATTCGTTAAAAAACTATAGATTCTATTTTTTCGCTTATAAAGTTTGCTTACATTAATTGTTTAAATATTTGATTTTTCCCTTTAAATAAACGTTTAAGGTTGAAGAAGTTTCATTAAATCCCATGTTATCTCTAATTTATTTGTATAAAATAAATATATAATTGTAATTTTTAGTAATGTTTGCTTAAATTCTAAAACATTTATTTTTGCTATAAAAAAAGTTATTTTTAGCAATACTTAAACTGTATTAAAACGTAATTAAAAAACATTTTGAAAAATATTAGTGACAGACAGTATTTATTAACCAAAAATTCTGGATAAGATTCATGTTTTAAAATTAATCAATTTCCAGGAAAAAATGTGTAATATTAGACCTTTTCTAAAACTTTATTAATAAGAAGCAACATTGAAAAATTAAAATAATAAATCTTATTTTAATTTTTTGTTATAGTTTTTGTAAAAATGTTTTAGATTCTCTACCTGTCATTTCTAACATGAAACATAATTTTCCAAATCTGCTTCAATACATTAAAGTCTAATCTACTTTAATACATTAATACATAAAGTTAGATAATCATCTTAGGCATTATTAATTAAATTCAATTTAAAATTTAAATAAAAAATTAATTAATTTGTTAAATATTTAATATATTATTTTCTTTATTTTATATAAGCACTCATAAAATAAAATCACCAAAGGCTAACTGCAAATATCTATATTGATATCATAATAATAATCTTTTATACAATATATAAATTATAAAAGTTAAGTTTTTTGATGAATTTGAATAATATGTTAATAGGTTAAAGAGCATATATTTTTAATTAAATGTGGGGAGCAATAAGCATGTTTTTGAAATTAATCTTTCTCTTATATCTGAGTAATTATATAATTTTTTTTCTATCAGTTTCTTCAAAAATTTCCATATACTTATTATTGTTCCTACAAATTACGTAGAAAAAATGTTCAACATTTGCATAAATATAAAATTATTGGTTTTATTACACCAAAATTTTATTTGAACCAATTAATTTGAAAAAAAAAGTTTGAAGAAGATTATTGAGTTTTCCTTATCACGATACTTATATAAATCTTAAAAATATAAGATTCGTAAAACATATCATAACTACCTTATATTTACAAATTGATAATCATTTAGGGTGGTAGAATTTACAGCAGAAAAAGTTCTTTTAGTCTTCTAAAAATTATTTCATATTGTGTGGAATGCTAAGCTCAATAACAAAGTGCGGCTGTTCTCTGGGATATTTAATAAGATTTAACAAGCGTATAAGAGGTTTGTTGAAAAATTTGTTGAGTAATTTTAAATGTGATTTTCTTGTGACTGCTAACTATATTGGTTGTTAAATCAACTAATATAGTTAGCAGTCATTTTTTTTTAAATATTGGGTTTCAAATGCACATGTTTATTGTGTGTATTCCTCAATTTTAACTATATAAAGAAAAGAGAATATAATCTTGGTTTATAGAAATATAAAATAAATTCGTTTAAAAATATAATAAGATTAAAAAAATATGACTAACGTAATACCAATAAATGATTATATCTAATGAGATTTATTGTATTAAACTAGTTGTAGTAAATTAATTACATGAAGTAAAAATTATAACGTTATGTGTTAAAATTTATAAAATATTTTATAAATGACTTAATATCGTTAGATGCACATTTTTATTTATTTATTTCACGTAACATTTACAAAATTAAAGTATTTTTTCATCAAGTAAAAGTTAAAAAAAAAAAAAAAAAAATTCAAGTTTCTGAGATCAGAAGATATATTATCTTACATTTAAAGTTAAACAAAACGAATTTTCTGAAGGAGCTCATTCTCTAACACTTTCAAAGAAAAATTAATAAAAATAAATAAATGGAATATTAAAATTACTTTAAGCTACTCTTTCAGTTTTCTTAAAAAGAGAAGACATTTGTAGAAACAGCTTTCTAAAATATGAAGATATTTATAAAAGTGATTTTTAAAATCTTAAGATATTATAATTTTTCGTCTGAATCAAGAAAACTTTCTTATAACATGAAAGCACATTCTTTTAATTTAAAAGAATTGCCTTGAAATATTACGAGCATATATTTCTTTGTAATTGTTTACTGGATTAAAGGGCAGAAATGCTTTCTATAGTAAATAAAATATAATGTCAAAAACGTAAGACATTTTTCTGGTTTATTTTTTTTAAAAAAAATTGCTTATGGGCTTAGAAACATTTAAATGAAATTTTAAAATTTTTCCAAGTTAAAATAGTTATTTATTAAAGAAAAACAGGATTTTATAATATTATTTTAATCTTCAATTTTAAAATTGTTCGAAATTTTTAATCAGAAAATTTAGCTAGATTTAAATATTTTATTGCAGAAAAGTTGAAGAAATAATAAATGTTTTTATAGAATACTTAACATTAAGCAATGCTAAATATGAATTTATTCCATCTTAAGGAAACTTTTAATTCTAGTTATTTATGAATGAAATAATAAATCTTATCAAAATAATTATACGTCATTTAAATTACATAAGCATTGATACTTTAAATTTTCTTGCAATTTAAATTTTCAATTGCTTAAATGAATTTTAAAGAAACATATTCACTTATTATAAATTATATTAAACGTCAAAATAATTTATAATATTTACATTAGAAATAATTACTAATGAACAGTTACAAAATATTTCATTCATAATATTATTTTGAAAGATAATTTAAAAAAATAAAATTTGTGAAAATTCCCAAAATAGGTGATTTTAAAGGGAGAAAGTATCTTTCAAAATACTCAATATTTCAATTTAAAGAAAATGTTAGAAACTTAAATTTATTTTTTTTAAATACTCAATTTATTTCAAAGGAAACATGAGGAATTTTCTTCAGATTACATTCTTAAATATTGTAAATCTAGCAAAAAACAAAAAATTAATTTTATGAAATATAAATTTTTTGTTACATTTGATGCAAGGGTATTTTCGATAGTTCATAAGAGTGTTAAACCAGTTATATATTAGATTAATATATAAAGAATCATAAAAAAAATTCATATGTTCATAAGATGTGCGTAAATGCTTTAAATTTATAAGCAACTAAAGAGGGTAAAATTTTCAAAAATTAAATCAATATATTAATTAACTTACATTGATATGTGCATATTTATTTATAACAATTATTTTAACTATTTAGTTAAAATTTTGCACTTAAGTAATTAAGTATTTTGTATTTATAGCTCATAAATAATATATATGAATTGAACAAATAATATACATGAATAATGTTAACATTGTTTTGGTTATATATTTAGATAATAAATTATTAATTGTATGTATTTGTGAAAAGTATGATAAATTAAAAAAGTTTTTGATTCTATTCTGTGGAGAATTAAGGCTTTGCTAAATGATGAGAATCAGTTTTGCATGTTCTTCTTTTTAAAGGTCTAAAATTTTTCTGACAAAAAAAAATATTGTAATTGATTATTTAAATTATTTCAATATAGCTATTTGATTTTTTTAAATTAGACTGACCATGCTGTAAACATATTATCTTGTTGATCTGTATAAGATAATAGAGGATCCATTATGAATAAAAATTCATAAAATGATGGTCAATAAAAGAGCGTCTTACTGTATGAGACATGTCTTAAATATACTTGCTTAATTTTGATACGTATTATTTTTAAAAAAGTATTCTTTTAACTGTATCTAATGATGATACAGTTAAGAGAAGCATGAGAGCTATACGAGAATATAAAATAATAAGTCAGAAGTACTGAAAATCGAAATGAATATTTCATATGGTAATTATCCAACAAATATACTTGTATTACATAAATTAACATGAAAAATCAGGTTCGTTGATTAGGATTAACCCAAACACAACATAAATTTCTTCCTAGTTGAGAGAGAAACATTATATTAATATTCATTTGAAATAATTAAACTTAATTTGTAAGATTCAAGTTTACAAAAAATGACAAAATAGCACAATTTGCATATAACACTAGATTAAAAAGTTTTACTGTTGACTTAAGGATACTAAATTAATATACTATATATACTACTACAAAATTTGAACACCTGAAGCTAGAAACGTGTGAAATGGCAAAATCACGTGAAAAGAAGAAAACTGACACGTTCTTAATATTTGAAAAAATACAAGACAGATACATGTTACCTGAAATATTGAATAAAAATTATTATCATCTGATATTCTAATGGCTGAATTTTAAAACTGGATACAAGAATGGCACAATGTCGTCTTTTCGGAAGAGTCACAGTTTGTGGTTATCACTTCCATAAACAGTTTATTATAATCCATGGCTAAAACATCAACATTTGTCCAACAACATTTACTAGGATGTATTAGACAATTATTCACGTCTGAGCATCGTTTGTGATTATAAAGTAATTACTTGGTACACGGTATTCAAATTTTTATTCTTGATAGATTATAATTTGAGCGATAAACTGTAAATTTTGGAAGGTTTCTGTTGTATGATAAAGCTACCGTGAAATATCGTTTTTCATAAGGATGTTGCATTTTACTTCTATCTATATAGAAATTTTATGATTATTTTCCTGATATGAAGCCTCTGGCCTTATTTATTAATTGAAAACATATAAACAGACTGAAATACCACATCCTCAAGCTACTATGTATGGTTGATGAAGTGTGCGGCATGGATTGAATTACTTTTTTTCTATTATCTAAGACGTATACATTTTGATGCCTAAATGGATTTAGATCAGTTAATCTGCCAGGGATAACAACTGCTTATGCTAAATTTGCATTCCTCTAAGTCTTCAAACTGCTTGAAAACGTAAACAGTTTGCCAGTATATTTCCAACTTTGCGTGTTTCGATTATGAATTAACATATAAATTATAATCCGAATAATCATATTTATATGTGATTATACATTTAAGAATATTCAAAGAAAATGATATCATATACAGCCTTGGATTTCATTCCTTAGAAACCTAATTTTAAAATTTCATTCTCACGCTAGACATTTTTCAAATATCATGCATTGTTTTTTGTTTATTTATTTTCAATCACATTGAATCTTTTTATTGCATTATTCGTCACAGATGCCATAAACAATTTATGTATTTCCTCTTGCATAATTTAAATAAAGGAATTGCATTGAAAATTGATTACGTTTGTACTGCAACAATTTTATTCACAAGTTTTTATTAATCATTTTATGATATTTTAATGAAATAAATTTGATTTAAACTTTTATATTAACACATGAACATTTAGGAAAGCATTATTATGCATATTAAGCTTATTTAAAAAAATTCTTTATGATATCATAATTTTAATCCTTTATTTAGAAGAAAAATATATATTTTAAGGATTTTGTAATTTTAATGCCAAAACAATACTAGTTATGTAAAAAACCAGTTACCAAACGTATAAATCTGAGAATTTATTATGCATTCTGAAGGCCTGAAAATACAAAAACTTACAAAAAACTAGGTTTAAGACAATAATTTTTTTTATTTTATAGATGTTTTTATTTAAATACCCCAACCAATTACAACTAAGTATGTGACTCTATTTTGGGATATATAATTCTGTAAAAAGAGAGAAAAAATATAAGGAGTCACTTACTACTTCCGTTGCACTTTCAATCAGGATATGTTTTTGCAAAAATGCCAAATTTAGTATAAACTGAAACATTTTAGAAATTCAAGAGAGACAAATGATATCCATTATCATTTCAAGCAATAGTGTAATGTAAAATGCACTTGTAAAATGAATAAAGTAACAATTGTTTTCCTCCTTCTTTTTTTTAAAGGAGAAAATGATTTACATTAAATATTAGTTTTTAAAAAACAAAAAGCTAAACTTGTAAGATGATTTATATTTAGAATTATTTAGAATTGTGTATTACTAAACAGTTTGGAAAATAATAAAAAATACCAACAAGCATTAAATGCTATATATTTAAAACAAATGTTAGCAAAATTATATTTGCTCTGTATTATCTTATTGAACAATAAAAATAAAATAAAATGTCAGCAAATAAGGAGATATTTCTATCTGTCTTGAAAGCTGTATTTAGCTATATATAAATCTGCAAATCCTTAATAAAAATTAATGAAAAATGAAGTAACTACTTAAGTTGCATACAAACGCAGGGTAAAGAATCATCATCTCAGACACTAAAGCCATAATCTGAAAAAAATCAAAAATAATTAATAAACTGAAAAGAGACAGAGTAAACCATAATAAATAAAAACAAGAA
This sequence comes from Latrodectus geometricus, assembly GCA_026290005.1. Classification (NCBI taxonomy): domain Eukaryota; kingdom Metazoa; phylum Arthropoda; class Arachnida; order Araneae; family Theridiidae; genus Latrodectus; species Latrodectus geometricus. The sequence continues at coordinate 30,511 of JAPDSC010128181.1, forward strand.
CAATGCAACTGTTTATATTTTGAATAAAAATATATGAATAAATTTTTATAAAACTGGTAAAATAATATAATAAGTAATATTAATTATGGTCATGGAAACCATTGATTATAAAATCAAAAACTTAAATAAAAAATTAGTTTTTAACTTGGCCAATTTATTAACTGCACAATCATATTGCAACCCTTATCACATAGTCCTTAAACAAGACATTTGAAACAAAAATAACATATTGCTTGATTAATGAATTTTCTGTACACAAACTCATTTCTAATCCATTTCTCATTTTACCTCCTTGCAAATAAGGGCCCCTTCTGACTTATTCCCAGTAGATGAGTCAAACCAACATACAGCATGCTGCAGTTAATAAGAGCAACAATGAGACCTCTCTCCTCTACATTGAACACTCTCATTACATGGAAGGTCTCCACCAAACCCATCATCCTTCCCAGACATATGGGGCATTTAAAACATTTATCATCAATGATTTCTTTTACAAAAGAAGGTTTATTGATATCATGGCTTGACAAGCATTTATGAGATTAAACATGCGCAAAGATTCAATACAAGATTATCATAAATTTAATGCTATTTTTCATTGGTGACAAGTTATTCAGATGTCAATATTCTTTTTTAGAACAATGTGATTTGATGTTCACATTAGTTTGTTTAACATTTTATTTTAGCTTTTCATTCATAATATAATATTTTATGAAATTTTTTTATTCATTTTTAATATTATTTGTAAATAACGTAATTTTATTTGTATTATTTAATTTCATCTGCTTATATGATTCTAAATTGTGACATATACTTTACAGCCTTAGCATTCTGCAGGAGTAATGTGTCGTAGTGCAAACGACATAAAAGGAGCCGCAGAGGAAACAGATGTTACTGTAAATACATTCTGTAACAATTCCTCTCGGCAGTAGTTTTGTAAAATATAAAAGAAAGGAAACATAAAAATTGGAATATAAAGAGACAAGGGTAATAAAGAAATAAAACTATATATTTCAAAGTGGCACCCGAAAACTGCACTTAAAGTTTATTGCAGTTTTCCATCCCGGGGTCCTTTTCCCCTTGGGATGTATGGGTGGTCCATATGAAATTAAAATATTCTCCTTTTTGTTTGTGTGTGGCCAATCAAGGGTTTTGGAGGGGAGATTTCTGACCATTCCCTGGAAGCCTAACACCGATGAGATACAAGAAAATATCCAATAGAAGAAAATGGGAGGAGATATGAGTGCAATAAAAGTTAAGGAGTTGAAGATGGAGAGGTATTCAGATTCAGATTCAGTATTCAGATTCTGATTCAGATTTCAGAATTCTCAGATGATGATATGATTTGAAAGAACTACAACAACAACAATAAAATAAAGGAGTTGAACCGAGGAAGACGCTAAGCCTCCGACGAGGGATATGGATTGAGACCTATGTGACCCCGATTAGATATGGGAGAACCAAGAATTCGATGAGATAGAAATATAGTTCTCCGATGATAGAGTGAAATTGGTGGAGAGGTGAAGCAGAGTTACCCAAATGAGAGACATGGAGCAGACAGGGTGATACTGGAGCAATGCGATGATGAAAGGAGAGCCTAAAGAAAGTGTATCAGCAACTGTACTGACCTACCAAGGGGGATGCACTATAAAGGGGGTGAGTCATTTTAATCTCTTCTTCAGGACCCACTGGCCGCACAATGTTTTATAAATGTGCTTTTATATGTTGATAAGACATTTAATCTTTAAATATAAACTGTAAATATTTAAATGTAAATAGTAGTCCAATAAAATTACATTATTATTATTATTATTTAAATTGTGTCATTCTAATATGTTCTCATTTAATCTCCACTATTTCTAAGAACCTGGGTAACTCGGTTTTTCCTATTATTACCGAGTCAAACTACAACATAATGCCTTATCATATGTGCCAGTTTTTTCTTCATTAAACTCAGTTGATGAGGAGGATTCCGTTAGACTATTGAGAACTTATGGAGCTCCTTCACATATGTTATATAAAGATTTTTTATACTTTGAACAGATTACTTATAACATTAATAAATTATGGTCATATGATACGGTTATATGTTTATAACATTAATAAATGTGGTCAAAATGTATTTTTATCATTTTTAAGAATTTGTGTCACATTATATTTATTTTAAGCAATAAAAATATATGTAATATGTCTGATTTATAATGATATTTAAACTGTTGAATATTTAAGTTCATATTTCTTAAGAGAATCCAGTTTAACGAATTTAGCTTATTAAACTAATACTAAATAGTATTTCCTTTAAAGTACATCTGTTTGTTGTATTTTGCTATCATCCAATGCATTCATAAACAAAAATGTACTAAATGCTTTGTTCGCAAGTATTTTGGATAACTAATAAGTAAAAAAAAATAGTAATTATCTTTGCAGAGTATATTTGGGAATGTAATACATTAAATTGTGTTTTGAAGCACAATAACATCAAATCATGTAACCGAAAGAAAAATAAAATTTTGTTAATTCTACAAGTACATTTATTTAAATATTCCATGCTAGTCAAATACTTAATTTAGCCTTTCTGGAGTTAATAAAACTAAATTTCATTTTAGTAGAATCTTTATAACAATAGATAAACTTAGAGTAGTACTAAAATTTTATGACCGGAAATTTGCAATTTTCTTGACATTACGAATGAATCAGTGTTCGCATTACATAAAGTACTTTTACGCATACAGTTAAGAGCACTCGGAAATTATGTTGTTAAGATTAAAAGCCTTTTCAAAACAAGAAAAACTCTAATTCCTTTAACATCCATGCGCTTACATAAGGAAAGATAAATTTATTTTTTTTTCGAATCTCAAAATTTATTTTGAAAACATAAAACATTATTAATTTATCTTCATACGGTAATAAAAAAATAATAAAATTTGCATCACAAAGTATTTCAAACTGGAATTGTGGAATTACTTTTTTTATTCAGTATATTTATATTACTTATTTTAAGAAGAATTCATTGCATTTTAATATTTTACATGTGATCGAAATTTGCTTACATTCAGAAAAAAGTCTTATTGAATTTATGAATTAAAATACAAAAATTTCTGGCAATAAACAATAAAACGAAAATGATAATTTGTTTTTGTTTACATTATTTTTATCTAATTCAACAAAATATTATATATATTATTGGAGGCATTAAGTACATTAAATTTAAGGAATACGTTATTTTTCTTTATATATATATATATATCCAGTTTTTTTCTTTTTAAAATTATGTCAGTTGAAGCATTTTATGTGTTATAATATTTAAGAAAATTAGGTTATAATATTTAAGCTATTTTTAGTTATTCATTAGAAACATAATATAAAAATATAAAAATATGATCCACAAATATAAAATAATGATCCATATATATAATTTGTGATTAGAGTTCTCTAACATTAATAAATTCACTATAGCAAGTAAATTATGTTTTGCATATTTTTATTTGTTATGCTTATGTTTGTTTCATTTTTTTTTTACTTTCATTTCTTTCTTCTATAACTTGTGGCATAATATGTTGTTTATATCATTTTTTATAAGATTCTATAGAATATGAATAATAAAAACTATGAAATTCAATTGTATATTTTTAAAGTTTTTGAAATTATATTTTTCTTGTTAAAGGTAGCATAAAAACAAAATTTTAAATGAAGTTATGAAGAGATATTATACAAATATGAGAAATAATACATTTAACCAATGCACTTTTTCAAAGTTCTTATTTATTTTAATTCCTTCCATCCTCTCTTCACAGAATTATAAGTAACTAAATTATGTGGTGTTATCATTAGAAAAAATATATCTAATGATAATTGGAAAGAAAATATCCGTGATATTATTAGGATATAATTTCAATCCACGCATCTTTTCTGAATATTAATGATCTGTAAAAAAGGATAAATGGATCAATC
>JAPDSC010128181.1:34558-46903 GCA_026290005.1 Latrodectus geometricus
TACTTTTGAATCAGATATTATTATAATTAATAAATGAGTAAAGATTAATATCTGATTCTTCTTCATAAACGATTTGCGTTTAATAAACAATCTTCCGTCCTAAAATATATTTTTTTTTAACTTTTAAGAATATTAATCATTTATATACATTTTAATAAATTAAATTTCTCTCTAAATAAATAGAATGAAAGAATAAAATATAAATACTGAATTATTTTGATGAATGTGTTTGTTATTAGAAAGCGAAACAGACTTTTATGTTTTATTTAATAAATTTAATTTTAATGACGTACTTTACCTTTGAAATTATTAAGATTATTGAAACAAAGGTAATTAAATATCAACAATGTAAGTATGATAAAATTTAGAGAATTACATATTATAAGAAAAAAATGTTTGTAGTGCAACGTGTATTAAAATTAGATAACTAAAATCAAGAATATTTTTTCAAATTTATAATAAATAAAATTTTCTAAGAACACTTAAACACAAATAAAAAATAAATCTATCTTCAATGATTATTCGTAAAATCCATTTATTTATAAATTTCTTAAAAACATTTTCCTTGAAGTGATCTTAGAAATTCCATCTCTCTGTGTGTGTATGTATGTATACACATTAGTTATATTTTGTAAGAAAACCTCCTAGGTTTATAACAGCAAAGAGTTGATTGCCAATTTTATATTTGATCATTTCAAAAATGGCTTTTAATTTAAAGCTTAATAAACCTGCTCCTAAAACAGTACACACAAATTAACTTTTTTCATTATGTATCTGTATAACATATTTTCTTAATATATAATAAAATATTAAGCGTTCTTTAAAAATACTGTTATACAATGTTTATTTTTGTACTTAGGGATTAACTATTTTGTATAATGTAATATGAAATAAACTACATTTAAAAAATGTGAAAAGTTAAAAATGTTAAGAAAATATATTTTCTAGAAATGGATTTTTGACGATGTATATCTTTAGTACATTTACACGAAACTAAAAATAAAAAATCTTACTTTTAAAGAAATGAGAAGTGGTTGTAATTTATTTATGATAGTTTTGCATTTACTATTTATGAGTAAAATTGATTTGTTTATTTAACATTTATTTTGCTCTTGCATGAGATTCAGCTAACATTTAGTAATGAATTTCACAATATGTCTGCAGATGCATTAGGTTAATTTATGAAGCTCTGAAAATATTTTCTTCTTTGAAAACATTTATAATTTACTTAATGAACATTATGGTACGAAATGAAGAATCATTATATTGGTAGTTAAATGATATTGCAACATATTTATTCCTAAGTATATTATCCATGTAACTATTAATTTAACTATCGTACAAACAAACTAAGTAATATTTTGAAGGAACAAATTATTTTTTATTCTTCCACTGAAGGAAATATTTTTTCATACATAAAAGGTTGGTTTAATTTGAATAAGAGGATAAATACCTTTATTTCCTTTCAATAAAATATTCTTTTCATAGTGACTAGTTTTAAAATTTTCCGAAGAAAGCCAAGATTATAAACGATCATACAAGTGTTATCTCTCTGTCAAGTGCTTACAATATTTAAAAATATTTTCGCACATTTCCCAATATTCCCTTTAAAGCATTATTTTTAAAAATATTCATTGATATTGCTTTCGTAAATGGCAAAAATAGTATAGAAATGCCTATTCTAAGAATCTAAATTATTCTCAAGAAAAATATTTTTACCAAAGTAATCGATTTTTAATTTATTGGACATAAAATTATACCAATTGTAGATCTTTTTGAAACAGAAGCGATTATATGCAGAAATAGAAGGAATCCAATATGTTTTAATCAACTGTATAATTTGTTGTGCAAATAACATATTTAGAAGCATTAATGAAGGTGTGAACATAATTGTGTATCCCTTTATCTCGCCGAGCTAGTAGCCGATTGGTTAATACGTTGTCTTTCGGTTAACCATTTGCAATTTTCGAGATCCACCTGGGATATGAAATTTTGTAGTGGTTCTAAATATCCGTTTTAAACTGTATCCATTATATAATTGTGTAGAAGTGACCTTTGAGAGACAAATAAACAAATTCCTTTTCACATCGGGGCACCACAAATTAATGACTGCTTTGCAATATTAGAAAACAGGTACGAGAAAAATGCTCTCAACCTTTTTGTACAATCAATTTAAATTATAAAAAATACTCCACAATGTAATTATAATTGCTTTAAATAAATTTAATAAGTAAATTTTACAAAACTATTATGAAGTTTATATTGTTTGAAATCTGTAATGGTACAAGTTAATGAACATTTGTGAATATTTACCTCATGGAAATAAGATACAATTAAGATTTTCATGATTTCCACTTTTAAACATCAAACATTATAAAGAGATTAAAAGAAATATCATATATGAAATAATATATTCACAATTTTTCTAAAAGTGTAATAAGAAACATTTTAAAATAAAATTGTTTCTCTGACTTCAACTTGTATTCAAATTATTAAATTATTGTCAAACTTACTGTCTTACGAATGAATTTAGAATATGCAGGAGAGAGTTTTTTTTTTCACTTGATAAAAGTGAAAACATAACCCAAAAGGTATTCTTATTATTAAAACATAATACTTAATATGTTGACAAAAACTCAAACCTACAGACGGACTTGCATAAATGCATTTACCATATTCCGTTTTCTAACGGTAGCTCTTAATAAATTAAGAATTTCCCCCCTTGTGAAAGTAGTCTTATTGTTCGTGACTATATTAATATAAACATAGAGATTAATTTAAAATTTTGGTTTATGATATATGAAACCAATGACGATTCAAATAGTCCTCTGGTGTTATTCAATAATATATTTGTTATCTAAAGCATTAATTTCAGAATTTATTACTAAAACAACAATAACTATTTTTTTCAATACAATGAAAGAACTCATTAAACATTTTAGCAAGCTTTATTTCATTAAGTTTCAATATATTGGTTTGGTTATTAAAAATCATTTGTAAGAGTATGTCAAATTAAGGAAAGCTTCTTTAAGATAATATCGAAAACCAGTATTTTATACTGGTGACAGTATAAATACTTAGGTATTAAGCAATTTTTACTAGAAATTATCATCAATATATTAACTTTATTCTTGAATGATTTTAAATAAGTTCAAAATTAATAACAAAATTTTATTCTGATCAACCTTAAAAAAATAATGCATGGAATTATTGTTTTTATTTTAAATCTGAATAAACTCAAATATTCGAAAAGCTAAAATATATTGATTGTTTTCAAATATTATTTTAAGAAAGAAATACATGATTTTTAATAAACTAATTTATTTAAAGTCTAAATTGCATATAACTTTAAATGAAACATTTACATTGATTAAATTAATATTTATTGTAAATTTGCTAATGTTTCTTTGTTTCTGAATTTTTAATCATGTAAATGTTTTTAAGAAATCCATTAAATAAAATTTTCAGAAAAGCAATTAAAATTTTTGTTTCTTTATATTTACCATGTCCAGTAAAAGCTTTTAGCCTCTAGGTTTAAATTTAGCTTTGATGGTAGTTAATACTGCAACATATTTTTTTACGAATTATTCAGATTACACTCTACACAAAATCATTTTGAAAATATTCACTTTAAAATTGTTCCTTTATCTTAAAAATTAAAAATATTTGTTGGTTATTAAAAAAAAATACAAAATTGCATGATGTACTTACTGTGATACTGTTATCTAAAGATATTATAATTAAATTGCCTTAAAAATTATTTTATTCAAGACAACTAGGAATCAGAATTAAATATTTAATAAATGTTTGCAATATTACTAGCGATTAGATTTTGATCTGAAATGTGAATGATAAATAATTTTATAATATATATTTTTATTATATAATCAATGTTATGCTTACAGTATAGTTAAATAATATAATGAATAAGTTGATAAAAGTTTACAGTGCAATTACTGTTTTTTTATGTATTTAAATTTATATCTAAACATTACTGTATTTAAATATTGAATTTGTTCGTATTTTAACAAGTCATTTAATTAATTATACAAAATAAAAGAATGTTAAAGAATGTTCTTCTCATTATCTATTTGAAACCAGGACTATAATAAATATTCTCTATTTTTAAAATGATTTACTTTTGATTTTTAAATGAGAGTGCTCAGCAACTTTTTAATTCATATTATGTTAAATTTTATTGTATAATCATGGAATCAGGAAAGCAAAGGTTTGTTACAGGGTTACCTTATATTCTTATATAATCTTAGCTTATAACTAACTCAAGCACTATTCTAAGCTAAAATTGTTTTGAATTCAAAGTATTAATGAATATATTTATATCAATAGAACATTGAAAATGATACTCTTAAAATAGATTTTCTATCAACACCACTTATGTATTTTCTTATATATAATTGTTAGAAAAACTATACAACCAATTAACAGTTGACAAAACAAATTGCATTAACAATTTTAAGTAATTTTTCATGTATTTAGAGGAAGAGATACATAGTCTTTGCAAACTTAATCTCAAAAGTGAATAAAAATAAAATTTGATTATTCATTTAAATAAAATTTTTTCTGTTTGAAATAAAACAATAAAGAAACGGATGATCGCATATTTATTTTATACATTTGTAATCAAAAATGTGTGTCTATAATAATAATATTTGTCTCATGCTACGTAAGCAAAATAAATTTTCAAACGATGTATTAAATGAAACTTTATAAATTTTGTATAAAAGGAGTTATGGAGGATTATTTCTTCATAGTTTTAGTTATAATTTTAAACAAACAAGTATTTATTTCCTCAAGTTGTGCATTTAATAAATATCCTGCTATCATAATATCAAAATTTGTGAATTAGAGCTTTAAATAATTCTTTGAAAGCAGCATATATAAAAGTTGAAAATTGGAAAGTAGCAAATAATAGTACATGAAATAATTGAGTTTGACACTGTTTTTATTTCTAGTATATTACTATATATACTTAGAGTTCAAACAATCATTATTTCCAGGAAGAATAATTCGCTCTAGAAACTTAAGAAAATGTTTTTAAAGTGACTAATTCAAAAGCATACACATATAGTTTCAAAAAGTTAAAAAAAGGGTTTATTTAAGACTAACAATCTTAAAAACCTATTTTTGTATTGTCACGTACAACTTTATAACTAAATAGACATTGTTTTCCTTTAAATGTATGCAAACATCTTTTTATTAGTGTTTACTTATATTGCTTCAATTTTGTGAAAAAAAAAAATTGCATTTTTATTTAGATTTTTGCATGTACTATATTCACATATCAAAATTTCTTTCAAAAAGTGTCTAATATAATAAACATATTCAAGCGTTGGGTATATATATATATATATATATATATATATATATATATATATATATATATATATATATATATATATATATACCCAAGTCATCCAAGTCAATAATAATAATATACGAAATACAAATAAGATATATGTAGCCAATCTATAAAATATTTATGTATTTAATTGAGAACAGAATTCATATTTATTTTGCAAACGTATTTCATGTTATCGAATTATATTCTGTACATGTTTTTGTAATTTTCTCTGTTATATAACTATTTATATATTGGAGAAAACATGACAAGCAAACTCTTTATGAAGATCATTTTAGGCGGTTACTTCTAAAAATTATTAATTGAGTTCCTAAAGATGCAATGCTGGGCAATACTAACTATAATCATACTGGCAGACTTATTTGATTAAGATACTCTATCTTGAAACTACAATAAAATAGTTCAATCCTGACCAACTACCAATTTCTAGGAACTAGTTTCATTATTATAAGAATATTATTGATTAATACAAACTAGAGTTTATCATGTCTTGATGCTATCATGGAATTGTGATTAAAAAAATACTTGAAGCTATCTTGTCTTATAATTTTGAATTTTGAAAACTATTTATTTTATTTAATATCCACAGTGTATTACATCATTTTAGTGGATGATCATTGGTATATAAGCGATGAATTAGTGTAAATATCAACCTGAAGATGATCTGTCAGACCCACGCCACTATATCCATCGTATCCCGTCATATGTTAACATTACTAGAATTGAGATCGCTGACAGACTGGTCACTAAAAGTAGTAAGCACAAAATGGCCCCTGGTTCTTCACGTATTTTTAAAGAACTATATTTATAGAAGAATCTAAACTTAATTTGATGTGCAAAATCTCATCTTAGCAGCATTAGTACACGTGAGCATCCTATGGCACATTGCTAAAATTCAAATGTGTCCTTAGCACGCATGCTACTGTCTTGGCAAAGCTAAAAATTGATCCTTATAAGTGCACTTTGTTTAATAAAAGTAGAAAAATCCACCCCACTAGTAAAAATTTTTGTAACCATCCAGTTTCACTGACTTATATTCTGAGATTCATCAGACTTTGTAAGAGGGATATAACATCTAATATTTTTATTATCATAAATTATACCACAATGCCAAGTTGTTTTAGTTGTAATGCAATAATTTATGTACTTTGGTCTTCTTATCTTTTGCATTATTTGAATAAAAACTTTGAAAATGCGTGTACTTCTATTATTTACTGTGGTGTAATTTTAATTCATATATAATCAAAATATAATAAGAAATCTATATATCAATTAATTAATATCTACTTTGCATAGTTACTTTGCGGCTCACTTCATTTAACAGCTTTGCACAAAAACTTGTACAAGTGATGGGCAACTTTTAACACCTGGAAAAACTTATATGTGAGGAAATGATTTAATGATAATGAGAAATATCTTTTGTGCTTCTATGAGCACTTAATTTTAGTTTTGAGATTAAATACTTTCTCCGAGAAAATGTATATTATCTTGTATTAAAAATATCATAGTAATAAAGCAATAGTTATTCTAAACATTATTTCTCTATATTGAAAATAATATGTTTCATAAATTTACTGGAAACTTGAATTGCACGATGACTGTGTTTCGATTTCATAGCAACAAAGGAAGATGTTTTGAGCAAATGTTCAGCATTAATAAATTCAATGAAATATTCCTAAGAATTCGTATTAATAAAATTTTTAAAATGAATAAAAATTATAATCAGATATAATTTTAAACCACTAAGTTATCTGCATGGTTTAAAAACTATTTTTCTATATGAAATCCAACTTGTTCTTACAAAATTTTCACAATTAAAGGGATTCTGTATATCAGAAATCAAGGTTAAATGAATATATATTAAGTTTTTAATAGTGTATATTATAACGTGTGCATCTCATAAGTATTATTGTTTTAACAAAATGTTTTGATACAAGATATGAATATGCGTTGCTTATTATTAATATAAGCAAAATTAATATTTGCATCATAACTTTCGATTAAAAACGAAACTTTATGAAACATTTCCGAATTACAGAAGAATTGATTCTTATTCATTCAATACAATAATTAAAATATAATAGTAAATAAGTGCTTACAATTTTATCAAATATAATACGAAAATAAATTAGAGGAAAAAATTCATTATTTTATCTCACAAAAGTGCTTATGAAAAAAATTAAAACATTTCTAAACAAACTATCATATCAAGAAAAATAATTTAACTCGTGTTAAGCAGCACAGATTCTACCAAATTAAGCATAATATAGTGATACAAGTGCAGACATATTTTGTTTTAAATTTCCACTATGAAAAATAATATTTAAATGTATTTTCAAAAATTATTTATTTTTTAAATAAAAAGTGTAAAACTTGCAAATATTATTTTATATAAATAGAAATTGTAAAGCAGCCAAGTACTACCAAGAATCTTACTCTACTGAGTCATAATCTTACCACTTTACCGAACATATTTTAAGGAAATATATTTTCACGAGCACATAATAATTTGAAATATCAGACAGAATGTCACTAGATTACTTGAAATATTTGGCCTGCTACTTCACAACACTTTTCATAAAACGGAAATACGTGACACGTTAGATATACGTATTTTATATTAAATTCTGATTTAAGAATATATCTCTACATTTATTTTATTTTCTAAGCTAAATGTTCAGAATAAATATTTTCTATAAAATGAAAATAAAACAATTGTGTATTTAGTTAAAAATATTACAAAATTCCTATGAAACATTATTCATTATATTTTTTTTTATTTATAAAAGAAAATGTAGCAATATTCATGAATGTTTTTTGCTAAATGCATTCAAGTAAATTTAGTGTATATTATAAAATTCTACAATGAAGCAATTCTTGTAGAAAAAAATTCTTGAAAACACATTTTTATCTACAAAATTTTATTAAAAATAAAATAATTAGTTATGCCATTTTTATGAAAATTCTAATCAATTTAAAAGATTTTTATGAAATAAGAAATATAGAATTCACTGAAATCAAATGAGATGTTTTCAAAATAAAATAAAATAAACATATCAAGAATAAACAAGCATATCATATTCAAAATATAAACAAACACATATATTTAATTACTGTAAAGCAATTCAAATATTTAAAGAAATAAAACATTTACTTTACTGATGAAGATGTAGACATATTTTTGCTATGTTTACATAATTGGATATTGAAGTAAGAAATTAAAATCTAATATCAAATATATGAGTTTTACTCTAATCAAAGTAGTTCTTACAGACTTTAATCTTGTTGAAATGTATATTTTGTTGTTTCATAAATATGATATTTGCTATGGTTGGAGGTTTTTACAATTGATTTTGTTTCTGTTAATTTAAAATATGATGGAGGAAAGTATTTTACGATTATTTTTTCTTAGTAACATAATAGAATATTAATTTTTATTTGCGTTACTAAATTTTTACAAATAATAAGCATCATTAATGAATATTAAACTTAAATATATAAACATAAAAATCTTATAATATATATATTCTCATTCTATCATTAAGTATATGAAAATCGTTAAACTGTATTTAATCAAGCATTCCATTTTAATTTAAAGAATGAATTTTACAAGTGAATTAACAAGTAATATAAAAATATTTTAGATATTAGAATTCTGTTTTTAATATAAAACATTCTTATTTAAATTTCTAATTACAATTGCAAAATAAACACACATATACAGATAAGAAATAATCCTGTATTTACTTACAATTTATATAATAATCTCATATTTTTATCCTTATATTTAAGAATTTAAATTTCAAAAAATGTTTATAACAAAGAAATTAATATTATAAAATATCCTTACTTGCAAAAAGAAAGTAAAATAATTTCTTTTATAACTTATTTTATAAAACTATAAAATAATTTATTTTATACAATAAAATAATATCTTTTATAACTTTTATACTTAATATATAACTTATTATTTAATCCACATTATTTGATTGTTTCAAAAAATATATTGTGTAAATTAACTAAATTGAAGTATTTTATGAAAGTTACAAATATAAAAATACAATATAATTTCTAGTAATATGCATAAGTTTTAAGCAAATTAAATTATTTAATATTTTAATAAACTAACTTTTATGCAGAAATATGTATTTTATGAGTGTAAAACAGTATTATATTAAAATTATTATTACAGTATATTTATTAAAATTATTATCATTATACTTATTAAAAGTTTTCAAATGTATCCATATTCTTTAATTAAATTTTGAAAATTTTAATTAAAATTAAAATAAAAAATGTTTGTGATATATTACAATAAAATTGCGAATTCTACTTTATTTTAGAAAAATTAATTTATTATGAAAAATAATATATACTTAATTTTAATTACTATATAAATTTAATTACTATTATAATTAAATAAATTGTCAACTGGAGAACTCCAAAAGTGGCATAATGAATCTATAAAATTTACCATATGATATTTGTTACTGTACAAATTGAAAAGTAATTTTATATGAGCAAACCTAGAAACAGATCAGGAGATTATGCTTTTTACTTAATTATTACAGCTTATCGAAGTGATTCTTATAGCTTACTACATGTATTTATGTAACTATGTTTCAGCAATATATTATTTAAACCAATTCATGGTGAAAATATTAAATGTGGCAACATTAGTGAATACTGCATGTTCTAAGAAAATAAATATTTCCATAAATACTTATTAAGAGAACAAATAATAAATAGGAATTTAAAATTTTACAAATCTTAGAGCCTCAGTCAATTTAACATTGAATAAAAATGCAGAATATAAAAAATAAAAATATGGATATGCCTTTAATATGATATCCAAATGAGATCAAAAAGTATATGATAGGGCAAACCATCTACAGAATGTAATGAAAAATTTAGTTTAAGATGATTTAAAAAAATCTAGTTCTTTAGCTTAAAGAAACTATTTCAGTTTGAAGGCATTTATTTTATCTCGTAAGACAGCCTAAGTGCCTTCAAACTATATCTAGGTAGATAAAATGCGGAAGAAGTATTTGTTAGAGCTCAGCAAATGTATAAAATGAATGTATATAATACCAGATAAAGTTGCCAATTCAAATCCAACACAGTATTAATCATATTTTAGATTTATTCGTTTTTATTTCATATACCAATAGTTTTATTCGTTTAATGTTACACATTTTAGCAAATTTTTAAGAATATGTGCTTCAAAGTGTTAAGTTCAAACTCGAATAAACAATTTTTTTTTCAGATACTAATAAATTTAGTCAACTGAAATTTTATTCAATTTAGTTTACCTAAATAATTAAACATTTTATATTTTTAAAACATTTCTGAAGTAAATTCTTTCTTATTTGAATTTTTTAGATAAACTCTTAAAATAATTTTAAATTCAAAATTTTCTGCGATTATATAAGTTTCAGCAATATCCAAACAAATATGTAATATTATTTTCAAATTTTAACCATTTATAATTTTATTACCATTGAAAATAATTTGATATATTTAATGATTAAATCAATTTTGTAATGCTTTAAGACATTAGCAATTTCAAACTATCATTTTCATTACAATTATAGTTAGTATCGCAAAACAACATCTTAAGCAAATGTGAATAAATTTCGAATACATTTTGCCAATAAATATAAAATTTTTACCTAAACATCTTTCCAAATAAAAGTATTTTGTATTATTTATGTATGTGAATATGTCATTAATAGTTTCTTTCTTTGAAATATTTTAGATTATTAATTAATCCATGTTGTCCAATAGTTATATAACATTACTGAAATTTTAAGATGTATATTGTGTAATCAATATATATATTGAAAGTTAAAATTTAAGGCAATATAGAGAAAACTAGTTTATATTAACTCAATTATTAATGAATACTTGTCAAAAAATTTTAAACTTCATGATTGAACACGAAAACTTAAGCAAATATATTAATAAAACTAACTCAAGAAAGAAAGAACGCGATATGTTAAAAAATTAGTGAGTGGTTATTTAATATTAGTTATGTGCGAATTTGAGAGGGTAATCATAATGTAATTTTCAAAAATAATCTTGGAAGTTCATTAGTTGATTAATCCAATAACTTTCGTCTCGTGCTCAGCTTTTGAATTAGTTTAATGTTTTTAACATCAAAGGTTGTAGAGAAAATCTCTAACTTGACCATCATTTGTTTGCGTATTGTATCTTTGTATTGCACTCATTTCTGTAAGTGTGTTTGATAAATGACAACAATATTAACCAAGATAGATTTTTCTAACTCGCGAATAAACACTATAAATAAATAATTTAAAAATAGTTAAATTCTTAGACACTGAATTTTCTGTTTGGAAATAACGCATTTGTTACTCCCCTTTGTAAATTAGTAAATATCTTTATTACCTCAGAAAACTAGTTCCCTCGTTTTTATTGAAAAATAAAACAATTTTGTAAAATTAAATGAACATTAAAATATAACGATTTTTTTATATGATATAATTACGTGAATTTAAAAAGTCTACTATAATTTATTTACATGTTTTCTGTTTTAATATGTTTAGATTTTTTTGGAAAAATACATTTTCCACAAAAAACTGAAATGTACTACCTAATTGTTTTCATATGAAATCCAAATTTTAGTAATAAATAAAAGAAAATAATTATCAGATTTTCTTGTAATAAATTTATTTATAAAGTATGTTGGAAGCAATTGTTTCATTATAAATTGCTAATAATATGTGTTCGATTAAAATTTTTCCCTTATTTAATATCCTTTAAGATACACTATTTCATTAAATAAATCTAAATTATAAATGTAATTTTATAGCTTCCATGATATAAATATTGATAACCATTTATTGAGTTAAGCATCTGGAATGTCAGATGATTTGCTGTTCATATTATATGGACCAATTGGAAATAAGCGTTTCGTAAAGCCTTAAAGGAATATCGATCGATTA
>JAPDSC010128185.1:0-88191 GCA_026290005.1 Latrodectus geometricus
GATTTATTTCACCAATAAAGAAAAAATCATGCAAAGAAGGGTTAATCTTTGAAAATGGAAATTTCACCTTTAAAGCATAAGTTTCAAACTTTGTTAATTTCAGCGTTCTCAATTAAATTATTTCAATTATTCAAAAACTAATATCTTTTTTTTGTGGTTGAATGCTAACTAGGCTGGCAATATAAGATGCGCTGCTTCGCTTTTCCAACTGAACCATAATTTGGTGTGGAGACCGACTCCCACAGTACACACGTGCCAAAGATACTCGTTTAAAGGACAAGCAACCATTCATAATCAATTCATACAAGGAAAGGACAAATACAGGAGAGAGAGAAAGTGCATCCCCATGCCCGAAGCGGGATTCAAACCCAGGACCCCCCTATCCGCATTCAAGCACGCTGACCACTAAACAAGGAGGGTGGCTATTTCTTTTAATAAAATGACTGTATACACATGATTCAATTAACCTTTAATTTATGAAATTAAAGACAATGAATTAAAATTTAATCTAATTTAGAAAAAAAAATTGTATTTAGTAATACTTTCATACATATTTATGCAGAATATTTTAAGTAAAATAATTGTGTGTTTTATATAGAAAAACTGTTTCGTTATACACAATTGATTCTTATAAACTTAATCTTCCCCTTGCTTAGAAATAACTGATTTTTAAATGTATAAATTTTTAAAACAAAATGTTAGTTACACTTTTTAAGCTTCTAATCAGTGTGAAAAACTGGTCGATTTCAATTTCAAATATAAAAACTTAAACTCATCATGAATGAATCGTTAAACAAAGTTCCGAAAAATTAATGCTCAAAATTTTCTTAAAAATTTATTTTTTAAGCAAGTGAAACCATTTATGGACATCATCTTTCAAATCAAGGCAAAATTGATGACATTTGTTCATTACTTGAAACTGTCCATTGTTTAGACTGAGCTTGAATTTTAAAGTTACAGATTGAAACCCTGTCTTCCCTTTTATTAAAATGGAAAAGTGTGTTTCTTCTTTTTCTCGTAACCATCAGGAATATTTTTAAGAATTCATTTCTGCATAAAATTCAATGTATTGCAAAGAATTTTTGCTTAGCTGGATTCACTGGAATATGAACATAAAATAAACGAAATAAGACTGTTTATTCATTCTTCGAAAAACCAGTTTGAAAATTCATACATAACGGGACTTCAATAGGACATGTTATTTTCTGTACAGCTTTTATAAACAACATGAAGAAACATCAAAACATGAAAATACTTTTAGAAAAAGTTCAATATAGAAAGTTATCAAACAATATTTTTTCTTTTTAATATGTCTGTAATTTAGCCAAATTATATTTTTCTGCTTTTATATAAATAACAAAATAGCATTGACGATATATCAAGAATAAGTGTACAAAATGAAAATTGTATATGCTTCAGTAAGAAAATATTTATACTAATTATCTCTCAATTTTGGCATGGTTATCTTGCTTCCACTGTCTAGGTTAGCTAGTATAAAGTTAACATTTTTTTTAAACTTCTGATTGAGAATGGATAAAAAGATTGCGATTTTCCTTGTTTGAGGGGAAGATAATCTTCTGTAAGGATTTTTGCACATCTCCAAAAAAGATTTTTAGTTAGAGGTAAAGAATTCGAAAATTTCTTAAATGAAATTTTAACAAAATCATCATAGAGATCTTTAAGAATTTTATATAAAACTTTTCTGAAAATCAAAAATCACTGGAAGATTGTAAGTTAGAACTTACAGCCTTATGGGGTGAAATATATTTTCAAAATTACATTTCTTAGACTCCCACTTGAATTTCTTCCCTAAAACTCTATGCACCATCAATGACACATTAAATGAAAGTTTCTGCAGAAATATTTCACCCATGAAAAAGAGGTATTAATGAGAATGGAATGCACAAATGGTTGCTTATTAGTGATGAGCATTTGAATTCAGTGGGTTGATTTAAATGGGGTGTCCTATATTTCAAATATCGAAAGAAATCAACATCCTTCACATTTTAAGCTAATTTAATAGTATCATAAATGTATAAAAATATACAAGACATCATTAATATAAATATCCCAAAAGAACCATGACTAATAAAGAAATACTACTTATATATTTGAATTAAACATAAAAATTTCAATTATGATCACAAATTTTGTGCTTGAGCAAAAAAAATTTAATTTTATTAATCAGTGTCGTTAAAATTTTAACTAAAATAAGCAAACTATGTTCGTCGATTTATATGGTTTGTTTCAATTTGTCACTAACAATTACATATATATTATTAGCCACTAATTATATACCTTATAAGAAACGATCAATGAATTTCCAAGTACATGGTCGAATTATAATTCCAAAAAATTATTGTCAATCTCTGACAGTTACAAGAACTACAAATAATTATTCTTGCTTTACAACTGGTTAATGGCTTTCATTCAGGGAGAGAAAAAAATGAAGCGTTTAATTGTTCAAGAAAGAGATATCCATTTAGAAGTAACGAGCTAAATTTGATTGGATTTTGTTTAATGCTCTTATAGTACTTTTTTTTCCCACATGAGATCGAATTTTGTGTATCGTTATTAATTGGTTCAAGATATTGCACTTTTGTATTTTTAGAACTAAATACAAAACTGTCTCTAATAGCAGCATAATGATTTAAATATCATTAATATATTTCAAACGTATAATAAAAAAAATTTCCAAATACGTTCAAATTCTACTAGGAAATATTTTTATAATTACAATTTAAATGCATTAAATAAAATTTCAAAGTGAAAATGCAACTAGAGAAAGCAATTTTTTGGTTGTAGTTACATGTTTGCCTAAAACGAAGCATCGCATATATTAGAAGAAGTATTTATATATATTTCTCTTTCCGTAATTTAATGAAGTTGCCTATTCCTTAACAATATACAAGAAAAATTAAAACGTGAATTTTGAGAAGGCAATTAAAAATAAAAATCAACCTTTTAACGAGGTTGTAAGAGTAAATTAGAAGGATACTAAACTTGCTTAAAGTTACAAAACTTTGCTCTTTATGTTTGGATCAATAAAAATTAATCTCCCATTTACTTAGCTCTTTTCCTTTACACTTTGATCCTTTCACACCATCTTTTTAAAGAAACTATCTTTTATCAAAGATGTTGTAAGCGAAAAGATAATTTTTATATGAACTTTCTGGGGTATCAGAATGTAAAGCTGTTAACGATACAAACTTAAAGGCTTATATTTCCTTAAGTAGTCTTGTTTTCCCTATTTATTTAATCTATTTTTGAATGGTACTATTACTATTCTTAGAAAGGCACTAATGCGCTACTTAATAATTCCTTTTCTACAGTTAGAAATATTTTAAGCTTCTAAATTTAAAATGCTCATTATTAATTCATGAATAATAATTCCTTGTAAAATGCCTTTTTATTGTTTTCCATTCATCTTACTTATTTATAAGATTATATGATAAAGAATAATTTTCTAACATTTTTTTTTTTTAGATTTCTGCTTTTAATATTTTTAAAATACAGATAGAAATTTATTTACTAGTTTTTTTTTCTTTTCTTTTTTTCCCCCCTTAAAAAAAGCATTTATTTATAACAGATGTAGTTGAAATTCTTTAATTAGAGAAGACAAAGCCAGTAATATTTTACAAAATACAATTATAATACCAATATTGACTTAAATTTAACTGGTAGTATTTTTTCTATTAACTACCGGACAATAACTTTTGAATGCACATATCAATCGATTTCTTAATCAGACTACTGTGCAATTC
This sequence comes from Latrodectus geometricus, assembly GCA_026290005.1. Classification (NCBI taxonomy): domain Eukaryota; kingdom Metazoa; phylum Arthropoda; class Arachnida; order Araneae; family Theridiidae; genus Latrodectus; species Latrodectus geometricus. The sequence continues at coordinate 3,765 of JAPDSC010128185.1, forward strand.
TGCATTAACCCTTTCGCGACCGGAAGCGCAAAAGTAAGCTTACCACAGAGGCCGGCATTCCCTTTCCTGAATGTCTGTCCAATGCCCGAAAGCTTTTCTGCTATTAAGCCAAAATCCATGAAGTTATTGAGGTAAAGCGTGTCAGGACACTGGCACAAATATGTGACAGCCGGAAGTGAACGAGAAAACGCTTTGGCACGCATGTGTGTCGGCTGGGAACTCAGTGTTTCTTGCTGGCACATATATGCGACAATCATCATGAAAGTTCTAAGCAGACTCAGAAAGTATAACAATCTATATAAAAATGTTGAATTACCGGAACATGTGCCACAAGAACATAATTTAAATTAAAATTGTTTGAAAATTTTAATTTTATAACTGAGATCCTTCATAACAACTAGTCATCCCCATGCATAGTTATATCCATGCATATATAAATTTAAATATGTGTCCAAAGAACGAATCTATAGTGAATCATTGCATATAAATATTAAATTTCATTTTTAATATCAATCATCTAATACCTGAAATAAAAAGAAATTTTAAATTTTAAGTAGATCAACTTGAAAAGATAAAAAAACAGCTCAAAATTCTTGAAATTGTATGTGTGGAAATGTTTCAAAGCTACATCAAACAGTACTTTTATAACGCTGAAATTTATAGTATCCTATATTTTTTATCATACATAAAATTATACATGAAATTTATAGTATAATATCTTGAAAGTTGTATGCTGAAAAAAATATTTACTCACCGATAAGCCAAGAACTAATAATTCTGGAAAAGTATATACTCTCTTATGATTGAATGCACTTGGCATACAGCATAATTTCAACTCTATTTCAATTTAAAATTGTTTTTTTTTTTTTTTCCTACTAAAAAAAAAAACGTAAAAGTTTTTCTTCTTTTGATTAATTTGCCAATTTTCGACTTGTTTACAGAGCTATACAAGAGCTTGATATATTCTGCTATAAAGCAGAAATTATTCTTCTTTATAGATTTATATATGAAACATATAAATTTATGAAGAAGAATGATTTCTATCAATTCAAATATTCTTCAAATATTTGTTGGTAATCAAAGAAAAACAATTATTATCGTGTTCTATATTCTATCAAATTTAAATACAACCGGATCTCTCTCTTTATCAGGTTTCTGTAGAGCTTATTTCAAGCAGCCGAGAGTGTCCAAAATCAATAACTATCAACGAATAATTTTAGAAAACTTACAATATTTGTTACTGTACTATTTTCTTTAATATTTATTTGCTTTTTAAGATTCCTTTTGGTAAAAATAAATATAGCCCAGTTTCTTTCTTCATTTGCAAGGAATTTATTTTTAGCAGCCGAATGTACAAATCCAATAACTAATCAACGAGCAACTTTGGACTGTTGACATTTTTTTTCTTCTTATATTTATTTAAGATTCTCTTTGTCAAATGCAAAAATAGGTCTAGTGTCTTTCCAACATCATACTTGTAGAATTTTTTTCGAGCAACCGAGAGTATACAAATTCAACAACTAATCAACGAAAAGTTGTGGATTAATACACACATATTTGTTACTATACAATTTTCAATTTATTTTCTTAGATGCTCTTCGTCAAATATATCTCGGTATATGTATTATAGATTTATATTGCGTATACCGTATTTAACTTTGTTTTAATAAATTTTCCTCCCGTCTTAACTTTTCTGATTAATTTTTTTTAATAATTTTGTAGAGAAGTAATAAATATATTCAGTTTATGAACATTGCTATCTTCGTGTGTGCTGTGCTTTAAATAAAGTAGCCAAAAAAACGTAGAACTTGAAAACGCTTTAAAAGAAAATGATTTTTATAAAATTTTGTGCATATAATCAAGATATTTACTCATTAACCATTGAGGATAGTGACAACTCTTTATCTAAAGATTAAAGAAAATAAAGCGCATATTTATCTTAGTCTCTAAGCCTCTGAAAACCGTTGCACTAAAAGATTATACTCTGAAAGATAAACATCTTTTTACGTCTTTGATTAGTGTACCGCCTAGTAATAAACAAATGCATTATGAATAATAATAACTTCACTCTTAAGAAGAATTATATCTTTTTTAATGAATTTTAAATGTAAAACAAATTTTACTATATATATATATATATATATATATATATATATATATATATATATATAACTTAAATCTTTACTAAAGTTTTAAAATAAGTGCTTTTTCTTTCTTTTTTTAAAAAAAATAGGTTCGTCACTAACAAAAAATGTAAATGTGAAAAAAAAATTGTTTAATATAAGTTGCTTTATTTTTAATAGCCTGTTAAACTGTGTGATAAAAACTATCACTGCATTAATTATGAAGAGAATCTCTAGAATCTGAAATATAATAAAAAAAAAAAGGTGAGATTTTGATGTTCATAAAAATACTGAAGAAGTGAGAGTTTAACTTTGAGAGAAGATGTTTTCGAAATCAAAAATTTTGGCTCTCATTTTTTGAATTAAAAATTTTCATATCACATAATTCAAAAGTACTTTCAGGAAATTTTAAGAAAAAATATTATGATTAGGCTTTCCATATACATAAAACAATAAAAGTGAACGTTTTTGGAGACAAGATTGTGCTCATTATGGCTTATTGATAGACCAATGCTTTTCAAAAAGGAAGCATTTATATTTGATCCCCGACTCAGTCAAATAACGGGAAAAGGATGCCGCACATCTACCATATAAATAAAACAATAAAAGTATTTTTCCATATAAATAAAACAATAAAAGTGAATGTTTTTGAAGACACGATTGTGCTCATTATGGCTCAGTGACAAACCAATGCTTTTCAAAAAGGAAACATTTATATTTGATCCCAGACTCTGTCAAATAACGGGTAAATGATGTCGCATATTTACCTTCGGCAAATAAATACGGTGAAATGGGGGTGATTGGAAATTTTTTTCTAATTTTCTCCTTTGAAACGCATGAGCCCAATATTTATGAAAAGTCCTCTAAAAAAGCAAAATACGCGATGGATATTAAAATACTTTAAAACAGCGATAAGTTGCTTATTATGTAGTGTCAAAAAAAGTTTAATCTTAACGTTTTAATATAATTAAACAGTTAATAGGGACAATCTTTTTCTTTTTTTCTCTAACACATGCGAAATTCGTGAATTTAAATATATTTTTTAAGAAAGAAAGGTTCCAAATATTATTTTTCTATTTGAATATGAAAATATTAAACATAAGTAAATTTAAGCCAAGAATAAGGAAAATATAACACAATTTTTGAAGACAAGCTCTAATAGAAATCCCAGCTAATTTCAAAAAGAAAGAGAGACAGAACTCTTCATTTATTCATCAATTTCGATAGATTAAGATCATGTGAAATGAAAAGCTGGTCCAGATAAAAAAAAAATCTTATATTCTTGTGTCAGGCAATTAGATAGTCTTCTGACAAGTATTTACAGCTCTTAAAGTTTTTTTATTATTTAGAATAAACACTGAATATTAAAAATAATTTCAGGTATAAAAGATTCCATTGAGAACGAATTGTAGTCTTATTTAATACCCATTCCATGACTGCCAACTTTTGGAAAAGTTCTTCAGTAAAACTTTTCACGAGCCAAAATTACACATCAGATTGGTATTTTCTTAATTTAATAAATTAAAAATAAATTATTAATCAATTAAAATGTAGATTCTAAGAATTTAATTCAACTAAGGATTCAATAATTAAAATTTTATCTTCGGTTGCATTAAATTCATAGAATCTAGAAAGCATTCATAATATACTATCATTTGTGCTCTTTTTGAATATTAAAAATAATACTTACAAAGAAATAGTCATTATGAAAATAAATTGAAATCTGTTGAAATATTAATTTCAATCATTTTACCATAAAAGTAAGTTATCTGAAAAGAATTATATATAACATATTCACAATAGCTTTTACATATATAAATCAAATAAAGTTAATGATTAGAAACACATCAACAATTAATAAAATTAAAATTCCGGGTTAAATGATTTAAAAAATTCAATAAAATTTTTTTGATTAAATCAATTTCTTTAATATTTTATAAACTGGAAGAGTTCAACTTTTTTTTTATCCTTTTCTAACAAACTCTTACTCATAACGAAAGCCATCACTTAAAGAGAGAGACAGATTTCACAATAAGCACATTTTCTAAATTATTATTAGATAGTAAATTTCTAAATTCATTTTTTTTTTTTTTTTACACTAAATCAACAAAAATTTTCACTCTACATTGCTATGAGGTATCACTAGTAACAGCACATCATGAATTTAGATATTCTATCATATCTTAATTTTACCAATTTGAAACCACAGAGAATCAGTGTTTTCCTTTTCAGTATTTAACTTGGATAAATATTCATTCTACCTCTACCATTTTATGTCCCCATCTATGGTTTCTCAAGCTCGAGCCTTCCTCTCACCAATAAGAAAACCGGTCGGAACTATGTATTCTCTGACCGCCCAATAGCCTCCAAGACCACAGAGACTGGGAAGTTATTTTTCTCCAATAGATAAGTTAAAAGGGAGATGCTAAGTTTCGTTAATAACTATAGTTAATGAGAAAAGATCATCACAATGTGATAAAACTTTAAAAAAATGTTTTCTTTTTAACTTTGGTCAGAAGAACAAAAACGCATAACATATTCTATGCTATCAGTAAAAGCAAAAAACCAAGCGGTATTGTATACGATTTACACACGGTGCATAAAAGTTGGCATATCTGCTGTTCTTTTATATTTTGAATTCTTGAAACACAAGAATAATAAAAATAGTTATGGACAACAGTACAATATATTAATTTACATAAATGAGGAAATGTAAATAGTCAGCTTTGAAATATTGATGGATAGTTAATTCTTCAGAGTCTAAATACTTATAAAAATTTAAATTATTAAATTCAAGAAAGAAACAATATCCATTATTCTTTTATAATAAAAATTTTGACTTGACTGGTAAAGAAAAATTACTAAACTGAAATATAAATATTTTTCATTGTTCAGTTAAAAACAAGATAAAGTAAGAATAAAACCACGAAAATAATACATATAAATTTTGATTTAAATATAATTACAATTGCATGATATCGATGCAATCTATTTGAAAATAAGGGTATATCACTGAATTTTTAACACTTTTAGATGAAAATTTATATCCAAACAACTTAATAATTATTTCATCAGATAAAATATTGCAACTTTATAAAATAATTATGAGTTTTTTTCAAAAATTAAAAAAAATATATTAATGTTTTCAGTACAACTATCTCAAGTGATTTCTAAACAATTTATTTTTATGAAATATAAAGCTATTACATAAAATAAATTCTTAATTTATGTGAGCAGTTTTAAAATTGCTTCATGCAACTGTAAATAAAAAATCATTTTTTATTAAAGATAAAACATTACAAAACTATAAAAAATAAGTATTTCCATGATGAATACTACAAAAAAAGGTATTTTTATAAAACCAAATACCATGAAAAAAAGGTAAAATTCATTTTTAATAGTAAGCAAAAAGTAATAAAATAGATTTAACAATGTAAACATAAAGACAAATTTAAAACACAATTTGTTTAAATATAACATTGGTTCAAATTGAATACTTAATAAAAAAAATAGTATAAAGTTATCATTGCAATGTTTCATACATAAAAATATTTTCACAATACTTTCATAAAAATCACAATCACAGTTTGCTTCTAAAGTTTAAATTGAAGGCAATATATACAGTTGAAAATTGATTTTGAGATCCCATGTTTAGACAATTTGAGAACTCAATATACATACAATAAAAATAAGAGATTCAAACAAAATCTTTTAACAAAACAAATTATAAAATGGAAAAACGATTAAGTCAAAAGTTAATACATTCATCCAGATAATGAAAAAATAATTTATCATGAAAAGTAATAAAAAATAATCTTTATTGATTACAAACACAATAAAATTATATACTTTATGTTAAAATAGTTTTAATATTCATAAAAAATACAGAAAATATTGTGTTTATGTGAAGATTAAATATTTTTGCACATAAATACATTAAAATTTACAATTAATTATTACTCGTATACATTTTAACATATTTTTTCTCAATCAGTAAGAATATTTGATCAATATTTTGTAGATACAAATTTAAGTGAAAAATGTCACTAAGCATTATAAAGGTTGTACAAATTCTTAAAATAAACGTTAAAGAAATTAATCTTTTTTGTCTAACTAAGACAAAAAATAAGAGTTTTTAGGAAAAATGAATTTCACAAGGAGCATAGTTCATTACATATAAAAGTACATTTTTATTAGAATCAAATACCCTTTCTTTTAAAATAAAAAAATCACACTTTATAAAGTTAGTAAAAAAGATTTCTCTTTAAAATAACAAAGATACATAAGAAACAGACCAAATTTGATGCAGATTTATTTTTGTACCTAATCGAAAAATTAAAAAATTATGCATAATGAAAAAATAGAAAATAAATTCTTTTTAAATTAATAATAAAATCATTCATTTTTAAAAGATAATAAAGTATGAATTATATAAACCTGGTAAAGATACTGTTAAAAAAATAACACAATATAGTAACAAATCAATATTATTCAAAATTAAATTTCATTAGAACATTTACAATATTAAGAGCATTTTATCTCATTCAGCAAAAATAAATATTTCAATTAAAAGTAGTTACAATCGATTTTATAAATAAATAACGTATTAAATAATATATTCAAACATAAATTCACATAGTTATAATTCTAAATACATTAAACAATTTGTAAAAAAGGCAATCAGCACATAAAATTTTATACTAGGTAAAAAAAAATATGAAAAATTTAAAAACAAATAATTACATTTTGTATAAAATAGTAGTAGAGTAAAAATGTATTAATAAATAAAATAGCAGTATGTATAAAATAGTAGTAGAGTAAAAAACTAAGTGAACTAGCATGAATCTTAAAAAAAACTAAACAGAATTCAAAACACATAACTATGAATTCAAAAACAAAATCAAAATTTCCATAACGTTTTCCTTTGAAAACCATGAACAAAGCATGTGGAAAGAATGAATAAATTGAAATAATTCTTATGTAACAAATTAGAATACTCACATCATTTTTTACAAACTATAAGAATTAAAAGTATAATGAGAAAAATTGCAAGATAAAGCAAAAGTATACACAAAAAGTAAAATTGAAAGAAGTTTGCTAAAATTTTGACTTGAAAAAGAAACTCTAAGGTTCATTCATTTTTTATATTAAATGCCTTAATTTAAAACAAAGTTATGTATTTAATATTTTTATTTCCAATGGCGGGCATTTGGGTGATTAATCCTTTCACGTCACTACAAGGCCGGAAACTGTTACTTATTTATAGTTACCCTCTGGGCATCTGTGAACCAAGTAAAGGAGGCGGGTAGCACTACTCACGTCACACCACCACAAATCTGTTTACAGGGCAGGCCACATTCCTACATCATCTGAAGAAAGGACAAGAAACACATAGGAAGAGAAAGTACATCCATGCCTGAGCCGGGATTCAAACCCAGGTCCTCCCCATCCGTAGTCAGTTATGTATTTAATATGGATACTATTCTCTTGTTGTATGGTTATATCATTCAATTTCAACAAATATTCAGATAAAAATATTTTTTTTCAAACACATACAAATTTTTTTTTATTTTAAAATTGTAAGAATTTTACAGAGATAAAAGAAAGTATAAACTGAGAAAACATTGAAATTAATCAAAAGTATTTAACCTATAAATAAAATTGTCAAAAATAATCAATATAAAGGCCAGAAATCTTAGAGCTTCATACAAATAGCTAAGCAAATGAAGGAATCGATAAAAAAATCATTAAATAAAAATTGCAAGCAATAAATTGAGATTAAATATAGTTAATAAGTAAAAAATATGTCTAATTTTTTGTCAAAAATCAAAATAAAACTTGGAAAATAAAAATCATAAATCAAAATTTTAAAACTTTTATTCTGACACCTAATTTATATAGATACAGTGGCTCCTAAATGTGTTTGTATACTTACCAGTTTCAGTGAAATATTGCTTTATTCATTAATAAAAATTAATATTTGAAAATGAGAATTTTCTAATAATATTTATAGATATCTCTTAGCAATAAAATATTTTATAAACATGGTAATTTTTGTTTCTTTCTTTTTTCTTTTTTTTTTTTTTTTTTTTTTGAAAATTAATAATTAAAAAGTAACAAACATTATTTCACAAAAGTCTCCATACACTTTAAGAATTTTCATGTATTAATAAATATTATAATATTTCTATCACATTATTTCATGGGGTATCCTGCAGCATTTACAACAGCTTTCAAACATCTGGGGATAGAATTTACAAATTTTTTTCTCTCTCTCTCTTTTTTTTTTTTTTTTTCGTAATATCTGCATCAATGTTTCACCATTCTTCCATTACTTTTTTTAGTTCTTCAGCTAGCATATTAATGTCGTGTCTGCATACTTTAACCTCTAATTCTCACCAAATGTGTTATATAGGATTTAAATCTGGTGACTGAAGAGGTGTTGTTAGAACTTGTGGACAATTATAAAGGCACCAAAGACGAACGTTTAGGACTGTGTGCTTAGGGTCATTATCCAGATAAAAAATAAAGTTTTTTCCAATACCAAAAGTTTGGGTGTATAATTTTAAATTATCCTTTAAAATATTTAAATTAAGAGCATGGTTCATTATCCCATCAATAAATACCAAATTATCTAATCCTGACTAAGTTCATTTTTTCTTCTCTAAGCAGTTATACGCCTATCGGAACCAAAAATGTTAAATTTGCTTTCATCTGCAAATAAGACGTGATTCCAATACGCTTCAGGCTTATTTATCATTGATTTTGTGAAGAAAGATTAAGCTTCCTATTTTTTTGCACTGACAAAAAATTTTCTTCGTGCAGAGCGCCCATGTAATCTAGCTAATCTGAATACTCGTAGAACAATTTCAGGTAAAATTGAAGTAGAAAATTTTTCAATAAGTTCTATTGAAATTTTACGGCACTCAAATGTGGATTTTTCACAAATTTTCTAAATATAAATCTATAGCCTTAAGATAATTGTTCTGCCATCTACTGAAAGCAAAATTCAAACGATATGTAAAATATACCCATAATAAATCAAGAAATTTACAATCCTGTGACCAATATCGATCTAGAAAACATCAAGACAAATTGTCAATTTGAAAATGTTAATAAACATAAAAGATATATAAATGTATACTCATAATATCACAGAGAAGCATTTACATTAACCTCTTAATAATCATTAACATACAAAAATTTAACATAAAAAACTGGACATTCAAGAAATACATCGCACAAACAAATCGCTTATATATTGTGCATGCTTACTAGTCTTTTATAAATTCAGAATTTTCACCACTTTGCATTACCTGTACAATTGAAACAAAATCTATACACCTAGATAATACAAATTCAATAAACATTAATGAAAATCAAATTGTAATTTAAGATGAGAAACAACTTTCATAGCTAAATACTCATTTGACTTTCTCAAGAGAAAATGGATAGAATCAAACAAATTGTTAGATTAACATGTTCATCTCTAATTTACACTTCAAACTGAGGTTGTCAAAACTTTAATATACCAAATATTATTTAATCTTCAAAACAGATTCTACAATTATTTTGAAAAATTCGTTATATTAAATTCCTAATAGACTAAGAACTATCTTAAGCAAAACTGCATTTTTGAGCTGTTAAAAATAAATACATTTATGTTACTGATAAATTTCTCCTTATGTTCAGTAAAGTTCATGATATTATGTATTTTTAACATCACTTTTTTTCATGTTTACAATAATTTGCACTTTATTTGTACTAATAGGAATATATCAAATTTGTTAATTAAAAAAGGATCATTAAAGAAATTTTACAAATATTACAAGAGGAATTTTTTATACAATACATTGGAATACATTTGTAGAAAAAAATTATCCAAATTAGTGAGTACAATACTATATTATGAATTATTAAATAACATTATATTTGAAATATATTTTAAAATATTTGTGAGAAAAATGTTTAATTTATTAATACAAAAAGATTTACAAGAAATGTTCATACAAACTTCATAATACATTCTTGAGTATTTTGTGCTTTTAAATTATAAATATTTTATGCCAAAACATCTTAATATTTTATTAGAAAAGTAAATCAACTATAATAGGTTTTAAACAATATTAAAACATATTACAATTACAGTTCATGTTGCAAACCATATCCCATTTTGGCAAATTAAATGTTTTTAACAAAATATCCATATTGACTTCAAAAAATGCAAAATATAAAAACAAAGATAAATACAGAAAAATACAACATAAAAACAATATAAAAACATTCAAATATGAATAGTTTAAATGAGAATTCTTTTAATAATTTCAAATATTAATATTTAAATAAAGACTTTCTAAAAATTAGCAAAAAGTTGTAGGAAAAATTAGTTGTACAATCTGAATGTAAATATAGTAAATTCATACTTAAATAGCTGTTTTCTTTTTTAATAATATACAATTAAACCATTATTTACAAAAACCAAAATTAATGAACACATATAAAACAAAAAATAAATAGGTGGATGATAAAAATTTTTAATATATATATTTTTTTTTATTTAAAAAGACTTTTTTAAAAACAAAAGTATTAAGTGATTTCCAGCTCATAAATAATTTCACTGTCTTCAGAACATAAAATACTTTTTCATTTCCAGTTTAAAAATTTAGAAGAAAAGTGATCAAACAAATCATTCTAATTCAAAACAATGTAATAAGAGCACTTGGAGCAATCAATGAAGCTTAAGTGCAAACCATTAGTTTGATATCAATCAATAGGTAGTTCAATATCGAAAATTGATTTCATAAAATTTCTCGAAAATTGATTTCATAAAAACTAAAAGCAAAAATTGGAAGCTTCCAATTAAGCAGAATGTGATATTTTTAACAAAGACTTTCATTCATAAATAAAAATTAATAAAACAGGATAAAAGCTTCAGAAAAAAAATAAAATCATAAAAATACCAAGATCATTTTATTAATATAATAAGTTTTATTTGCATGAATATTTGAAGTAAAAGTATTACCTCTTGTTCAGTGCATTTCATAATATCTGTTCAGAACTGTTTAAAAATGTAGGACATATCAGAACTAATCTTAACTAATCAAAAGGGAAACTAACTTAACCTATAAACTTAACTGATTAAACCTAACTATAATAAAAAGATAATAATAAATCATGTAATTAAAGGTTAACAGAAAAATAAAAACAAAGCAAAATAATTAAGAAAAATATGCATCATAACCTTGAGGAAAACTAATTGTGATAAGCAATAAAATTCATATATAAAATACATTTTTGATAAAGAAAGAGAAAGTAAGTTTGTACTCAAATATAATTTGAGTTACTTATATATATAAAGATGAATTAATGGGCAACATTTTTATAAAAACAATTTTTGATGGTAAGAGGTCTTTCTTAATTAACTTCAAATTTATAATTATTTAATATAATAAATACTACATCAAGTTGGAAAAATTATACAAGAAAGTAAGGTACCATAACAATATGAAATCTTAAAAAAGGCACTGGTAATCAAATTAAGAAATTTATTTTTCAAAAAAACATTTTTTACAAAACTTTCAATACAAGATATTTCATACATAACTATATAAAGGAACATAAAATTATGGCAAATAAACTAACCATAATATGCCATTGTTATTTATGGCCTGATAACTTTGAATTTTTCAAAATATTGAACAATTCATACTTATTTTACAGATAAAGACTTATGCTAAGTCTAGGAAGAGTATTTTACGTTATTATAATTATTTTGTATAAAGAAACCAGATGAATTTTCTTTAGTTGAGTTGCTGCCTAAAATTGATAATTTTCTTAACCTTCAAAATAGCAGAAAAATCAAGAAGGCTACCTTGAAACATGGAAATCTAAAAAGTTATATATAAAAATGTTTTTATCTTCTTAAAGTTTTTGGCTATCATTATGCAAATATTGCCAAAGCTTTGTTTCTTTAAATTAATCCAGTTTACGCTTGTCTTATCATACACATTCATATACATATTATAAAATATTCAACTATGTAAAATATATTTTTATTTAGTAATTAAAATTAAATTTAGCTAAAAATTAATAATTAAAATAAGTTATAAAGGCAAAAATTAAATGTAAAATTAATCTGTATTTAGGAAAATGCTGAACTTTTATTGCTTATCACAAATACTACAGCTGCTCCCATGTCATAAGTACTAAAATTGATTTTCAATTAAAATAACAAAATGAGTTTAAGCCACAAAAAGAATCTTGCACCATAAGTTTTCTGACAGTTAACTGTCATGCATACAAAAATTGAACACAATGGATAAAAATAAAATAGTAATTTGCAATTAAATGCAATTTAAACTAAAATCACAAATTTTCAATAGTTATTAATGTGTTATGCATATTCATTAAAAAATTTATTCAAAATGGTTATTTGTTGAAAATGTCGTTCTCTCTGGAGTTAATTGATGATCAGATGATGAAAAATCAATTAGCAGACCAGAATGAGGTGGTTCCTGCCAGCAACAACAAAAAGATTTTAATTCTTTCCAAGAGATTCTGCATCCATCCCATCCTTTATAAACTAGAGAATTCAGAATAGCCTGAAGGGGATTAACCACAGCCTAAAATATAAAATTTAATATGAAAGCAATAACAAAAACACTGCTAAAAATTTATGCCTTTTTATACAAATGAATAAAAGAGCATATAGTTTGGGCAATGAAATCAATTGTAAATCTTAAAATTATTTCAAAATTTATACTGTCATATTTCAAAATTTTGTCTTCAATTTTAGTATATTTAAAAAAGTTAAAGGATCTGATTTATATGTAAGCACAATTGTTAATAAATCAATCAAATTAGAACATTTTACAGTAAAAAAGTAAATATTTAAGTAAGTCACAGAGAATTCTATAAAAATGGTATTCTCTTAGTAAAATCAGACCATATTAAAAAATTCACACTTCAATATAATATAATTTTCCTAAAGTTTTCTAGTTTTATTCCTTTTGTATCACTAAACATAGATTTGACATAATTAGGAAATCGAATAATATGATCAGTAAATGAAATTTGACTTTTGTGGGGGTTACTGGTCCAAAGTCTAATATTACACAAATTTGCACCATACAATGTTTGAAACTAGAAGTGGAAACCTTATGGGTAGTTAAATGTATAAAACATATAATAATAATGGATAAAAGTTTAAAGAGAATTTAAAAAACCAATCACATGTAAAAAGACAAATAAATTTCTGTGAGGTTCAAAACCAATTAAACTGATAAAATTAAATTGTGTGACTTAAAATTCACTTAAGGAAAGCAAACCTCTGTGGGAACAGTATATGAAAAAAAAACATTAAATTCTGTTACAAGAAGTTCAATTTAAAACACACATGGAAAAATTTAAAAAATATTAATATATAAATTTACCTACCATAACAAACCAAATACCAATAAGAAATTCTTTAGGTAAATCAGTCCAAAAACCCCAAAGTAGAATACCATTAATAACATTAGGTAACCAACTGAAATAAAAGTTTAAAAAGTAAATAATAAACATAATTAAAAATAAATTGCAGTTGATAGCATAAAATTAAGTGTCATGTATGTTATTAAAAACAATTAAATCAGTATAAATCATTTTAAGGCACTAAATAATTTATACAGATGACACAAGTAATGGAAAACACTTTATTAAATTTAAACTTGGAATGTTAAGGATTATTTTTAATAGATAAGGTTAAAAATAATTAATTTACAGTGGTGCATTAAATATATAAAAGTTACAGAAAAGGTTGATCAATTTATTCTTCATTAATAACATTAGAAATAAGAAAATAACATCTTAACACATCCTCATCAATAGAAAATATGATAATAACATCCTAAAATATTAGGTTGGGGAAAAGGTTATCCATAATTTTTTCGGTAGACGTCTGCAGTGATCGTGAGGTATCTATCAAACAATTTCAAATTTATGCTCATTGGAAAGGTGACATTTGACACTAAAATATTCTCTTGCGGTTTTTTGTACGATTAATTTTCAGTTATGGGTACAAGGTTTTAAAAATAGAAGACAACAAACAGAAAATTCGATACACTTTAGTTTTTCTTTTATAATGGCGAAAATGCTAACCAGGTGGCTAAAATTGTGAAAGGTGTTTATCGTCCTATATATGACTGTAACAACCAGTTACGCACAATTTTGGTTTCGTCGATTCCGTTTGGGTATTTGGATGCTAAAGATGCACCTCGCATGGATACAACATCGTCGGGAATGTCTATAAAATATCAAAAATTATCAAACTTGTCAGCATGTCAGCAGTCGTAGCTTCGCACAAGACCTCAAAATCTACATGAAAACTGTTTTAAACCTTTTTACAAAGCGAATCTGAAAGAAGTTACAAAAAGTTCATAAAAAAATAATGGATTTCTTTTTCCCCAACCTAATATTTCACATTTACAAAGATATAAAAGCTGGTTGTATATCATACAATAATTTGACTCCTACAAATGCCAGCTATGTGATATTTCAGGAATAAAATCTAAACAAGTACATAAAAAACTAAATTCTGTTATATAATTTACTGGATATTTTTATAATAATTAAGATATTAAAATAAAAAACTAATATGTAAAAAACTAAAATTAATACAACTTAAATTAATAAAAATCTGGTACATTTATTCATTTTCATTATTATTGTTTACTAAAATAAATGTTGGAAAACATGAAAAATTTCTATGGTTATGCATGAAAGCTTAACTAAAATAATAATCTACCAAGTGTATAAATTTTTCAAAAACGATAGTGTGAAATTATGAAATTATTTTGTTTCTCTTAGTTTTATCAATAAGTTTGAAAAAATTTTAATTTTATTCAATAATTTCCCTTAGAAATTAAAACATTTTTCACAAGGTATGTAAAATGAATAACAATTGTCAATAAATGAAATTAAGGATAATATGTCTGACTAAATAGTGACTAATCCATAATTGATCATTATAGCTAATGACAGAAGAGCAATCAATATTTTTATAATATGCATTGACACCAGCATCAAAAATAATAATGATATAATCAAAATTTAATGACATATTTTTCACCACATCTTACTAAGGCTAAATAATAAGATAACAAATAATTTGATTTAATAATCTAAATATAAATAAATTTCAAATAGATTATTCAGACTAAATCAATAGGATACTTTATAAAATATATATAACTACACTTACCATACATAAAAAACTAAAACAATGCAGAAAAACTTTTCTTTTAAAGCAGCTAATAAATTATGTTCCAAGTAAGTCAATTGCCCAAGACTTCCAGTCAATAATATTCTCACTAAAGAAATTGGATATTCACTTGTAAAAATAAAATTATTAAATAGAAAAAAATTATATAGTCAAAAATAATTATAAACATGTTTAAAAAAAACATTTTTACATTTTTATTATGTAGAACATATTTAAAAATTAAATATATAAATTTAAAAAAAAGTATATAAAAAAATTTTCATTAAATAATTAATAAGCATGGAAAAAATATTCTAGTCATATAAAATATAAATAATGTGAGTATATGATATTCTTATATATATATATATATATATATATATATATATATATATATATATATATATATATATAATACTTACCATTATTTGAGGAAAGATAATATAATATAGGATTGATAATCATAACAAAAACTATTGGAATATAAGAAAATAAGTAGTTAGGAAGAACTCTCCAAGGTCCAGAATGGCATCTGAAAATACAATATATTTTTATTTTAACTAAATTTCGTTTCACACACTCAAATGAATATAATTATTTAAAAACATGATGAAATAAACTAAAGAATAGATTTTTGAAATTTGCAGATTTAAATTTATTTAATCCAAAACTTTTGAAAAGATTTCATTTTCAGAAAATATTTTCGAATGTCTCAACTTAATTAATATTCATTCAACGAAAAACCATAGAATACAATTAAATTATTAAAATAGAATACAAAGTTTTTTCATACTATAAATGAAAAATTTAATCCCTTTTATATTTTATGAGTATGTTTGAAACAATATTACATATAACATTGGTTAATAAAAGGAAACATATCAGAAGAGTAACATATATGAAAAGATAATAAATTATTTAATTTTAATTTCCTAAATTATTAGCATATGCAATAAAAACTGCAGTAATAATAAATGAGTTAAATAAAATGTCTTAATGTAAAATAAATGTAATTATAACATATATAGGTTTCATATTATTTACAAATATTATAAGATTTAAATTTTGCTGCAGTTAAACATATTAAAATATGTTCAGCAATTAATGCATAATATTCAAAAAATTAATAATATTTGAATGAAGACAAATTAAATAAAAAGAATTAATAAAGGACATATCAATCTGTTTAAACTAATATCTCACATCCATGTAAATTTAAATGATTGAAACTGATTAATTAATAAAAATGAGACCTTATAAAAATTTATGTTATTTCTGACAAAATATTTAAATGCTTTTGGAAAAATAACTTCTTTTTTAAAGTAAAGAAAGTGTTTAATATAACTTGAATACTACAAAAAAATATCCATTTAAAGGTACTCAAATTAAATTATTTCTATGTGAAATTAAATTTCATTACATCATAAAAATTAACAAGCATTATTTTTCTTTTCAACACAAATACTTAAAAAATGGAATCAATTTTTATTATGGAAATTATTTCTTTAAAATTATTGAAATGTTTTAAAACAAGAAAATCAAAAACTTTTTTAATTGTAAGTGTATCAATACAATTAACAGATAAATTATCTTAATACAACTGCAAATTCAAAACATACCTAGAATATGCTGATATAAACTATTTATAAACTTTTAAGAGGTTATTATGTGAAATTTTCAGAGTTTATTATTTTTTTCATTTGAGAAAAAATGTCTAAAGATTAAATATGAATCACTAATACTTCAGAGGTCTTTTAAACTTAGAAAATTCTGAATGATTAAAACTTAATGTAAAAATTGTAAATCTTTTTCAAAAAGATATTTTTTTTTTAAGAAAAAGAGTGCATAAAATAAAATTTCCATCATACTTAATAGCAATATTGTGAATATATTTCAAAAATATATTACAAACTTAGGCACAATATTTATTAAGAAAAGATTATACATACTCTAAATTGGGTAAATATAAAGTTCCAAGTCCTACGACAGTTAAAATTAGTGATGTAATCCAAGTAACCGCATGATAATAGTGTTGATATCTAGAATATACAAGTAAATATAGGAGTTAATAAAATTTAATGATGCAGCATTAGATAATTATTAAATTTTCTTAACTATTTATGCAATGTTTATAAATAAAATATCTAATTCATAGAATCAAAAGTGAACAACATGATCAAAAATGAACAAATGAGCTACAATATTGAATAAAATTGCATCCTTCTTACCCAGTTTTCTGTTTGCACACTAAATAAACATCTACAGCATAAAATAAAGTCCACATAAAAGTTGCAGTGTAGAAAAATCGAATCCATACCTAAGAAAATAATTTTTTTTAACATATTTAGAGTGCATTGTATAAATCAAAATTAAATTGTAAAACAAGAAAATGCTTACTAGAAATTTGACATGGTTGTATTTAATACAAAAATCAATTTGAAACATTAAAAAATTTGAATACTGTAAGTTTTAAAATTAATTTAAACTGAAGCCAACAAAAAAATTGGAAAATATTTATAACTGTATGTATGTAATGATAATAATAAAATAGTTAAAAAAAAATTCTAATTTTAATTTATAAAATTTTTTGGTTTAAAGTAATAGTTTGAATTGAAGAACAAAAATATTAAAGTTAAACTTACCCATTCTTTTATGTAACTCATTTATAAATTTTTACAAACAAACAATTCATTAGAACTTTAAAATATTCATATTGTTAAACCAATAATAAAAGTCATTGCTTTAGTAAATTTAGTAAGAGTTTTTTTTTTTTTTTTTTTTTTTTTTTTTTTTTTTTTTTTTTTTATAAAGTTATATCCAACATAATTATTATTTATTATTAAAAATGTAAGTAACTTACATTTTTAATAAAATTTACAAAAATTACATTATTATTAAACTTTATAAAATATACTAATATCAAAACACTAGAAATTTAAAAAAAAAATCACAAAACTTGAAAAATTCACTTTTGTAATTAGATATTTGATTAAATTTCAAGTAAAATTTACCAACATTTTAACTTTAACATTTTCACAAAGCATATAAATCAGATGTTGCAAATTTTGGTATTAAATAAATATCTTTTCTACACTAATTATATTTCATATATAAATTTATAAAAACTAATATATAGTACAGAATCTCATTGAAAAAGAGCTTTTGTAGCAACTTAGTAAATAATAGTAGTTTCTAACCACACTGCCATAAAATAGACATTCATTCTTGGTCTTTATTTTTTAATTTATTATTCATTATCATATTTGTTAATCTCAATGAGAACTAGACATACCTTTGTAAAAACAAAATCATTGTTTCTTTTATAAGAATAATTTCTATTAATTATCAGTAATTTCTTAGAAATATTTATTAATTATTTTAAAGAAATAATCATAGTTGCTCATATAAAATGGCTCTCAGTTGAAATCAGACAATAAAAAAATTATTTGCAATTACACTTAACTTTACTACAAATAAATATGAAAAAATCCAATAAAAAAATGACAGCTATTGCTTGTAAAGTTTTGCAACACTTTACATATTTTTCTAATATAAAAAATTAAATATTCCCGTACTTATTTACTTACAAATGTAAGTAAGATAAATTTTAGATAGTTGGATGAATTGATACGATATACAAAGACTGGCTTCGAGGGCACTAAATCTTTAACTTGTGTAAATTAGAAAGATTGACTTATGAACACATAAATATTCAACAAACTCAGACTTGAGCTATTTGATAACTCATGATAGATAGACAGCCTGTGAAGCATTTTATTAAAATTAAAAATATAATATTTCTTTTGAAACCTCATTCACATGTAAAGAATAATATCTTCCAATATCATGAAAATTAAAGTTAGTAAACAATTGTAAATTCTGCATCAAACCACAATTATAGAGTGTTGCTATAATTTTCCCACTAATCCATAAATATAAAGAATGGTAGAAAGAAATTATGTGTAATTGGAAAGCATTAATTAATAATATTTTTCAATGATTGCTTTCTATTCCTACAGACAATGCAAAATAAACAGTATGCAATGTACAATAATTTTATTTGCATATTAGATTGCAGCATTGCTTTTGTCATAGATTTTATATATTGCCAGACAATGATTAGCAAATATAAAATCCTATAATAAATAAATAAATAAAAATGCATCAATTTTATACAAAAATTGAACAGAAAAATTTTTACAAAAAAAGCAAAACATTATAATAATTTAACTAGAAACATAATAATTTAATTTAGAAAATATTTCTGAAATCAAAAACTATTAGTTTTACTACATAAAATACTTGAAACACAAAATGAATGGAAAATTGTAACTATAAAAAAAGTTATAACAAATGATAACTGTCTAACGAAATTTTATATGTTTTATTCCTTTTATATCTTTATAAAATCCCTCATTTGGAATTTAAAGATGAAAAGTAAATTTTAAAAAATGATAATCGCTAGAAATGTGATAAAAAAAAAAAGATATTTGGATGTTTCTAAGTAAAGAAACAACCAAATTAAGTCAGCTTCATAAAAATTTTAATCAATTTTCCATACATTTCCAATTTTAGTTAAAATTTAAATTATTTCATAATATAATCAAATTTAAAAAGCATAAAACACCTGGTCAGTTTAATCAAAATTCACATATATCTTAAAAGAAATTAATTTAATGAATTATAATATCACAAAGAGAATGATTTTGCAACCAAAGGCTATTCTAAAGCATGCAAATATCTTCCACATATAATCTTACAGAAGAACTTTCCATAAATAGTGGGCTGTACTTCTATTCACATGAAGAAAAGCCAGAAAATTCTGAATCACCACAAAAAATTCATATAAAGAAATCAGAAACAGAGAGCCAATTTCAAAAACTAATGGTTAAACTCAAACCCAGACCTTCACTCCAAAAATCATTCCTATAATTATACCACAGTGAACTATTTAATAAAAAATTAAATTAAATATTAAAATTTTCTTACTGCCAAAAGTGAACAAGCAATTAAATCCCATCGTTCTTGAAAATTAGTATCACCTCTCCATATCCAAAATGCAGAACGTAAAAGAATACCTATAATATAAATTTTAAAATAAATATTATGGTTAAACATATAAATAATTAAATTATGTTTTAGTTGTAAAAGTGGAGAAGCGCACCTATATTGCCAGCCTGGTTAGCACTCGACAAAAAAAAATTCAATTATATTCTACAAAATATATAGACAATTCTAAAAATTACAATTTTATATGTAGAAGGTATAAATTAAAATAAACAAAAGTTATCATTAAACAAAAAACAATTCAAAATTGATTTGATATCATTCTATTGAAGTAACACTCAAAAAGTGCTAAATTACTCTATAAATAAAAATTTCTTAAATTCTTTACTTCAGATACAAAAAATCAAGTGAAAACAAATACTTCAAATTTTTGTGTTATAAAATAGTAAATAATCTGAATAAAAAATCAAACACGAAAGCTAGTATCATTCAATACATAATATTTTTAGTCAAAATAACAGAAAGCAAAAATTATATAGGAAATCACATAAAAGTTGTTCACAACACAAGTTATATTTTCAAATATGTATAGATATAGATACTTACAAATCAAAAATTCATAAAAAGAAATATAAAAAATTACTAAATTTTTGTAAGACAATTTTGAAAAAAAAAACAAATATAAATAAATACAAAGAAAACATTGGCCATAACTTAATTTCATATAAATGTTTGTACATTTATGTCATCAGAAATGTATTTCTAATTCATTATCAGTTTAAAAAAGATAATTTATTAAAACCAAAATGAAATGATTTCGAAATGCTACTTTCATATATAAAATATATAGGATGATACAGTAGTTGCAACTTTTGATCAAGAATACATACAGAATGAATTGGCTTAAATTCCTTCAAATTTATTGTTACATTAATAGACTAAGAAGAATTTCATTAAAACATATTATTTAAAACACATAATAGCCTATTTCAAACTTGAAAATTAAAATAAAAATATATTTTAAGGGAAAACATTTATTGTATTTGATTAATGAAAATGTGTAATAAACTTTTTCTATAAGAAACTTGAATGATCAATTAGAGATTTAAATAGAAAGTAAAACAATTCATAAGTTTTTAGTATTTGGAATTATCTGCATTATTTTTAAAATAATTTTTTTGATGTAGCATACTGAGCATTGACAAAACATTATTTTATTTACACAATTAATAACCTACCAGATGCAGCAAAAAAATCAGCCATTGCAAGCCAATTAATGATTGCCTTTTGAGTAAGGCCAATGTTTCTATGACGTTGTGGAATAGCTTGTGATGGGGAAGGCAAAACCTGATAGACTGCTCCTATCATTCCAAACATAGAAGAAATCATACATACTATATTGTATGGAATGTAATTATACTGCAGATGTGAAAATATTGTAGGCTCTAATTTGGAAGACATACAACAAATAGTTTCAATAGTAGCAGATGCCATCTGAAAAGAGTAAAACAAAGAATCTATCAGTAAGGCTTTGATTCACTAATTTTTTTAATATCATGAATAATATAATTATATCAATTAAAATAGCAAATATATTGTACTCTAATGACATTTTGTCCAAAAAATTAAGTGAAGAAAAGATCTCACTATATATATTAAATCATGAACAAATATATTTTTACTTTGCTGTAAAAAAAAAAAAAACCCCAGAAAAATTCATAAAAATTCTGATGAAACATTGGGAAATAATTGTTGATTGTAATTTATAAATTTTTTTATAAAAATATATTTTCTTGATTACTACTAAGATATAATTCAAACTTACATAAAAAGAAATAAATGATTGTGTGTAAATAGGCTTATGGCTTATTTTACTATTTTATTTAGATTCATTCAAAACGAACTTAAACTCATGATATAAATAAAAGGTAAAATCCTAGGAGAGCCCCTACCATTGGTAACAAACTGAAAAAAAGCGCCAAGGCAGAACAAAATGGCAAAATAAGAATTCCGGAAATACTTAGGTTTATGATATCTTGTGTATCAAAGTAGGATTACCACAAGACTGGCAAAATTTTTCGCCAACCAATAAAGCAAATTTACCCAACCAACATAATTCAAATAATCAAACTCTGAAGAAATAATGCATAAAAAATTTACGCTATTTAGAAAAAGCGACAACTTACTTCGAAAAACTAGAATCCCGGGTTATATAAATATTAAGTGACCTTGGAAAATAAAACTCTGTTTGAATTTGAAAATTTAAGAAAGCAGAAAACCTTTATAGCAATGTTTTAATTAAAAAAAAGCAAATGACAGGCATGAGAAAATAGAACATAAAATGAAATGAACACTTTTTTCTAATAAAAAGAATCTATATATAAACAAACCACAATCACTATTTCTACCGACCACTTTTCGCATCCACCGACTCGAAAACCCAAACAAAAACAGAAACACGAGTTTTTATAATGATGCCATGCATAATACCCAATTAATGCAATTACATGACAGATTTTTTTTTTATAAATTACTTTAAAAATATTTATAATTTAATTGAAAAATATAAATATTTTCAATAATTTCTACTCAAATTAGTCTATTTTAAAATAAAGTCTCTTTTCCTAAAATCTTCTATGTTTTCTTACAAATTTACAAATGGTATCTTTGGAGTACGTACCAAATACTTTTAAAATTATAAATTTTTCATGGTTTCTCTAAAAATAACATAAGCATGATCATTGAAGAAAAAGAAAAGTTCCTGAAAAATCAAAATAAATAAATAATCCTTTTCCCTAGTAGTATTCGATTTACAGTTATTTGTTCTCTATTTTTTCTTTACATTGTAAATCATATAACAGCAAATATTAACATATTTTAAATCCTTGAAACATCTGTCTCTAACAAAATACATCTGGAGAAATTTAAAAAAGTATTTTAAATAATAAAATTATGTAAACAATAATTTTCGTATCTTAAAAATCTCATTTATAATTACTCATATCGTAGGAAAATACAATTACGATAGCATAACATGGTTTATTTACGAGCAAGTTTAAGGAATTTGATGTTAATTAAAGAAATAAAGCTTTGGTCAGGTACTGAATTTTTATCTGTGTCTAAAAGTTTTTCTGTTAAAAATGTGCTTTAGGTCCCCTGTTTTCAAAAATGCCAATGCCATGGTGAAACTTCTACCGTAATTTCTAAGTGAAACTTAATTAGTGACCTATGAAAAGGCTAAAACAAAAGAGCAATTAATGAGCATGCTCGAAAAAGCGCTTCAAATTCGCAAGTTGGTGAAGATGGGGACCTAAACCGCAATTTAACCGTTTTTCCAATGTTATCAATTTAATTACAGAATATATATTTACTTAGCTTTATATTTACATATTTGCTTAGTTTTATATTTTAATATTTTTTAATTCATTGTCTAGCTCGACGTATGAGTAGTATTTCTTGTTTGGAAGATGATTCATATAATGAAAAGGATCCTACTTCATCAGAAAACAATGCCACCTCTTTTCCTCAAGTTAGGAGTGATCACAAACGAATTCCCTTAACAGTCGGTAACTGCTTTTTAAACTATTAGTTAAAGACTCAGATTAAATTTAGATTGTAAACGTTTGTTACTGATTTTCATTGTTGCCTTAGTCTAAAAAAAAAAGAGAAGTTTTGTATCTGTATAATATTATAAATTTTGTAAAATAAATAGAAAAATTTTTAATATAGTTAATTGTGCCAAACTTAGTGACTATTTCATCTGGCATAATTTCACTTTTGTTGAGAATCATGCCAGATTTCACATAAATGTAATAAAATTTACAAGATACTTATACTTTATCTTTTGCTAATGTATTAATTGTAGATTTAAAGCAAATGATAAATTTTTTTTCCTAACCTTAAAAAAGTCATAATCATCAGAATAAAGACGGTATAATACTATCAATGCATTTAAATTTACAAAACCTATAAAATATATGTGTAAAACAAAAATAGAATTATTTCAATTTTTCTTTCATTTTGTGCAGATGAATATAAATATTTAAGAGATCTAAAGCCTTCTCAGCCTCCAAATCCTCATCTTTTGAGAGTATCAATTTTAGGTGAACCAAATGTTGGAAAATCTACTCTAACAAATAGTCTGGCAAAATGGAAGGTAATTTAAACATTATTTCCTCTGTACTCATACTATATATATAGTGTTATATTGGATTTTCTAATTTAGAATAAAGGCTTTAATTAATAAACATACTTTATTAGCTAGTAATTTGAAAGTAAATAATTTGATTGTTGATATTCCTAAAAACTCCTATACACAAAAGAAAAAAAAAATCCATGTCTCAACTATATCAGTCTTTAGACTACAATAGTAAATATAGTTTAAGGGTAAAGAACTATTTTATAACTCTCTAGCTTAATTTAATTTGATCTTCCCAGGAAAGAAGAATACTATACTGTATTTTTGGTATTTACATACTATGACAACTACCTAATATTTTTAATTGGCAATAAAAATTTTCATTGGTGTGATTAGCATGATTTAAATAATGTTTACATAATCTTTATTTTAGCACCCTCTATAACCTATGTTAGTACCTAGCTTCTCTTTAGGTAGTCATCATATTATTTTTTCCACTCGCCAGTTTTGGCGATATATGTAGTTAGTCTTCATAATACGTGATACCATATTTTCCTATATATGATCTGCTAAGACTATTCAACTAAAATAGATAAATTGTTCCATAATTCACAGCAATTTTCACTCTGAATAATCTAAAATATATACTGACAATGTTGTGTCACATTAAATAAAAATATGCGCAGTATTATTAAAAAATATAAGTAATGAAATACACAAAAAAATA
Organism: Latrodectus geometricus; assembly: GCA_026290005.1. Taxonomy (NCBI): domain Eukaryota; kingdom Metazoa; phylum Arthropoda; class Arachnida; order Araneae; family Theridiidae; genus Latrodectus; species Latrodectus geometricus. The sequence goes on from JAPDSC010128185.1 coordinate 29,000, forward strand.
TTGAGCAAATTTGAAAAATAATTTTTAAGTATATGTAATAATGTTTGTTTTCAATAATCTCAATTTAAGAATAAATTGTTTGATAATGTCATCTGTTTTAAATTGTATTATAAAAGAGAACACTTATAAGCAGGACAGTTTATAAGCCAAATTTTATTTATTCTAGAAAATCATTAAGATATGATTCAAGAGTGCACTATTAAGCATCATTACCACACTGTTGAATTGTAGACGTAATGGTATCATAAGTTTTTTTGATTTATAGTTCTTTGAATGAAATTTCTGTCTTTGTTAATATTAATTTGTATTTAGTTGAGAGATTTTTACTTTCATAGTCAGAATCCATGATAGTCTCTTGACTGCCTTTATGGAATCAATCTTCAGCTTACTTTGTAAAATAATGCTGACAGTGAGAATACTTTTTGCCATCTATTATCCATAAAAATTGAACTATGTCAAGAGCAATTCACTTCAAAGTCACTCCTTCATTATAATATTGTAGGAGTGCTTTTAAAGTCAGACATAATCAAGTTATAGTCATATCTTCATATGTCATGTCACTTTAATACTGGCCTTAATATGCATAGCAAGATTAACACCACTTCTTGACATATATCTTTGCCAAACTGCAGAGATACTTTGTAAAGTTTTTCATTAAGAAAAAATTCCTCTGGTTGGGTTATTATTTAGTAACCAAAAAATATGGCATTTTATTTTGATTTCAAGGAAGTATAAGCTACTACCTTTTACTAGTTTTCTCATTACTTTCCCTTTCTTGTTAGAAAACTTTATTATTTCAGAAGTCAAGTGAATTTCAGAGAACTCATTACTTTTCAATTGTGAAAATATAGAAGGAAATATTCTGCCCTATGGGTTTTGTATTGGTTGTCTCACACAGGTCTGGTTCCACTGATGTATTTATATGCAGTATGCTAGATTTATCACTTTGCTTTTCCATTTTCTTTTAACATGTGTTTAACGGTTATTACCTTTCAAGCATTTTTTTTTTTTTCATATTAATAATAATTTTTTTAATATAAACTGTAACTAGAGTTTTTGAGAAAGTGTCTAAATTCAATACTTGATTTTCTATCAAAATTCATTTTAATGCTTATATGATCATCTGTAAGTTATACCTAATGATGTACTTTTAAAAAGTTTCCTTTATATATTGGATATTTTAAAATTATATACTTTATGCTGCTTAATATTTTTTTTCACTAAGCTGTGCAAAGTTTTTAAGATTTTATTTTAAAATTACTCTAATTATTATTAATAATAATTATTATTTTAGGTATGTGCTGTTTCCAGTAAAGTCCATACTACCAGAAAGAAAGCTACAGCTATTATAGTGGAGGAAAATAAACAGATTGTGAGTTTTTGAGCATTATATTTATTTATAAGTGGTTTATTGTTCCACTTAACATTTTTACTACACTTTTTGACTTAATCCTAGTATAAATAATGTGGTATGCTTTGCAAAATTTTGGAAGGCTAAGTTTACAGCCTGGGTTTCATCCTATAAGTCAGTATGTGTGCCAATTGTGCCAAACCTATAGGTTATTGGATAAAATTGATTTTTTTAACAATTCTATTATGTATTCTAACATGTGGGATTTGTTTGCAATCTTAGTAAACTTTGACACTTATGCTGCATTTTATTTATTTTTATTTTTCATTTATTATTAAATGATTGCTGTGTGTTTAAAATTTTGATTATTTTCTCAAAATTTAAAAGTTAAAATGCTATTTGGATGTTGTAATTTTGTGAAATTGTTTAATTTATAATTTATATTTTTGAAAATTATTTTTGAAATATTTTTTTTATTTGGAGCATGATGAAAATTGATGATTAGATAAGTATTTTTACTTTGTGTTATTCTATTACTTTGCTATTTTATATAGTAAAGTATGAATAATTTATTTAGTATTGTGTAAAAATAGGTGACATAAGTTTCTTGTTGAATTGTATAATTCTATTGACTAAAGCTGCAATATGTATTATTTTAAGATGGGTGCCAGTGTGTGGTTAAACTTTTTATGAAAACTCAGTTTTATGAAAACTCAGTTTTATGAAACCCAAATTTTCATAAAAATGTATGTTATTTATATTAAGGATTTAGATTTATAGTAAAACTGTTAATATAGCTGTTAATAATTGATTTTGTTAAATACAGTGTATTTTTTTGATTAAGTAAAGAAAATTAAAAAATAAATTACAATTTATTCTGTTCACAGATTACAAATAGTGTTGACTTTTAGAGGTTTAAATTTGTATTGTAATATGTAAATTTTGTAAAATTTGTAACTTTTAATTTTGTATTTCTTTAGTAAGTAAATGTAATAAAATATTTGATATCAAAAATTTCTCCAACTTTCCTCTCTCATTGAATGTCGAGATTGCAATATTCAAAGTTGAAAATAGTGTAGGATCAGTATTTTTAAAACTATGATTTTACCATGACTTGTTGTTGGTTTTGCAAGATTCGATAGGTTGCTTCTTTTTTGACATTCTGCATTTGGAAATCTTGTAATTACACCATTGCTGAAAATATTGAAAACGGCTCAAAACATATTATGTACACTTAAATTTTACTCCCTTTTACTCTAATAGTATTTTGAAAACTGTTTTATATTTAATAAAAATTTAATCATTTTAAATGAATTCTGTTCTATTGAATCATGTGGTATTTAATATAATAATGAATATCACGTTTACTTCATTATATTATATTAGTTATAGCACTTTTATTAGTATTAGTTTCATTTAGGAATTCTTAACCATTTTGATTCATGTTTTTGCCTCTGAAAGTATAGATTGTTTCATTCAGTTTGTCTAAATTTCTGAATTTTAATACAAATCATTTGTGTTTCGCTTTAAAAATATTTGAAAAGTGAAACAGTTGATTTTTCTTTAAAAGTTTTTTAAATCCCAGAAAAGATTCTTTTGTAAAACTTAAAATTATTGTTGGAAGTAAAAGTATTTAGCTCATTATGATTCTTTTTCCATAATGATTGTACTTTACTATCTCAATTACCATTAATTCCAAAGCAACACAAATTTTGAATATAAATTTAATTGCTGAAAATATTAAACAAAATACATGATTATGTAAACAGAAGGAAATATAGGCGGTTTATTATTTCTTTTTAAGTCAACATGGTTTTTTTCATTAAAAACATTTCAAGCATTGTATTGTTCAGACTGCTATTGATCTGAAGGAAAACAAAATCTGGTAATTGACAAAAGTTCAATTTTAATAAATCATTTAAACATTAGTATTAGTACACTTTGAAACCAATTCCTTGAGGTTTTTGTTTTATCGAAAAATGGCTTCAATTTCATTTAAATTAAGCTAGAATTTACCAATGAAATTAATCATGCATTTTAATATTTGGAATTTGAAACTGCAATTTTGATAAATATTCATTTTTAGTAAACTCTAATTTTAAATTCAGGCAATATATGAAGCAAATTTTTTGAGTTTGAGCATAATAGAGTTGTGTTTAAAATTGTATTACAAGACATTATTATGAAAAAAAAGTTGATATTACAATTAATTAAACAAAACAACTAATGCAAATATTTTAAAGATGGATACTTGGTGTTATGATGTGCAACACCATTTATTTTTTGTATGTGGGTATCACACATTTTTTACACCATGTAATACTGTCCAATGGAATTTCTTTTTTATTCAGTAAATGTAGATTGTAACACTTAAGAGAAGTCATTTTATTATTAATAAGTTGCAGGGCTCGGAGTTGTCCTGATATTCCTGAAATTCCTGATTTTTTAAAAAACGTCCTGAAATGTCCTTATTTTTCAAAATAAATCCTGGAATTCCTTAATTTTTTATTACATTCCTTTGAAAGTTTAATTTCAATTAATAATTTTATATTTTTCAGTTGTAAATTTTTCTTTCAGAGGAATATATTTTTTCTTTCAACTGCTTTCTATGCAAAAAGAAAGAAAAATTTCCTCCTTTTTTTGTTCTCTTTCAAACCGCAAATAGGGTTGCCATACATTCGTCTCCGCCTTGTTTTCAGCCATTGCTCACGCGTGTCTGAAGTCAAAAAAATTTAGGTTTGGGTTTACCATTAAATTCTATTTTGTGCCTTTACAGACAAAGATTCTGGTTTTAGTAGTGCACAACTATTTACAATGATGTCGAAATTGTGAGAATTATTGGCCTACGTTTATGCGCATGCTTGAAATGCTTATCGCGCTATTTTGAAAGATTTTGATGGGTGTTTTGAAAATTTTTTATTACCAAGCTCAGAATTTTATTTTTTGAAAACAATTAATTTTTTTTTAAAAATGCCAAGGAAAACGAAATTTTCCGACAAATGGTTGGAACTGCAAGATGGGAATAAATGCCTAATCAAGACATGGTGCCGAAGTGTTGACGATGTTCATTCTGTGGAGTGCTTCGTATGCAAAAGCAAATTCAGTGTTTCAAATATGGGTTTTAGACAAGTGCTTGCGCATGCAGATGGATTATAACACAAAAAAGCTGTGAACTGTTACAAGAATCAAACACTATTTACTATCAAGTCATCAACTTCATCTGAATCCTCGACATCAACTGTAGTAGTGAATAACAAATCATGGCTTCCCAAAACGACATCAGAGAAAACCATTAAAGCTGAAACCATTTTAGTTTTAGTGGCAATAAAAAATAATTATTCTTTTTCATCTTTGAAATTTTTGATGATTCCTCCATAGCAAAAAATCTCAAATTATCTGACAAAAAAGTAAGGTATATGATTAATTTTGGATTAGGTCCGTATTTCAAAACTCTTTTGTTTCGGGATATCGGCATTTCATATTTTGTTTTACTTTTCGATGAAACTACTACAAAACAAATAAAGAAACAGTTGGATATTTACATCTCATATTGGTATGATAAACAAAGTAAAAATGTCATTTGTTACCTCGAATCACATTTTTAGGGCATGCTGAAGCCAGTAAAATTGTAAAAATTTTATTAAGTTTTATTCAAAATAATGGTTTGAATTTAGAAAAATTAATGCAGTTGTCAATGGATGGACCAAGAGTTAATTTAGCTGTTTTAAAGCAAATAAATAGTGAACTGAGTAAGCAAAGTTTACCAGTACTAATTGATTTGGGTACATGTTGCTTACACATAATCCATGGAGCACTGCGTAAGGGTATTGATAAAATTGATTGTAATATTGATGGATTTGCTATAGATATTCATCAATTTTTCAAGCTATCTCCTGCAAGAAGGGAAGATTATCATTCCTTACAGTTAGAAATACTGGAAGAAACTTTAGCTAGACATAGTTTCCTTCGTCATGTTGAGAGCCGTTGGTTAACTTTGGGCTCAGTTTGTGAGAGAATTGTTGAGCAATATGATGTTCTAAAGGAATATTTCATTGTTAAAATACCTAAAGAGTCGAAATCTCCTCTTTCTGATAGACATCTTCGGATTATAAAACATTTGAAAGACCCTAAGACTCTGGCATATCTGCATTTTGTTTCATTTTTTTTGTAAAACTTTTGAACCTTATTTACTTCTAATGCAAAAAGTCGAACCTTTAGTACATGTGATGTACAATAAGTTAAATGAACTTGTTCGCAGTATTATGTTTAAATTTTTAAACCCAGAAGAAATCTGTGAAAAAAATGGAGTAAAGTTGCTACAAATTAATGTTGATTCAGGAAAAAATTGGTTAAATTTAAACAAGATTGAAGTAGGTCATGGTGCAAAAGCAATGCTGGAAGAACTTACTGATAAAACAACATTTCTACAAAGTATTAGAAGCTGCTACATAGCAACTTCAAAGCATTTGCTTCAAAAACTTCCTATAACAAATCCTTTACTCAAAGATCTCCAGTGTTTGTCTCCTTATAATAGAAAAAAAGGAAGAGTCTAGGAGTTCATGTAGCAGATTAATTCAACATATTCCTCATGTGAATAAAACTTCTTCAGATTTTGATAAGATGAATGAAGAGTGGATTCTTTACATGTGTGAAGATGTGACTTTGATTGTGAATGATTATGATAATGATCAAAATATCCAAATATTGGAATGCGGTTTTTAATATAAAAGATGCTGGTGGTTATATAAAATATCCTACTCTTTCTAGAGTGGTTAAAGCATGTTTGTCGTTATTGAATGTAAATTCCCAACCAGAAAGAGGGTTTTCAACTAACAATTATGTTGTGACAAAGGAGAGAGCTTCTTTATCGGAATTAACCGTTCAAAGTTTACGGATTTGTCATGATGTTATTCGAATGCATGGCAATTCTGTTTCCTCCATTCCATATATCAAAGAAATGATGCATTATATTCAGAAATCTCATGCAGAATATGCATCATACATGGAAAAATCAAAAGATGTAACAGAATTAGAGAAGAAAAGAAAGGACGAGAAAGATGTAGAAGCTACTAGTGAAAAAAAGTTTAAACAATCCACCTATTAGAAAAAATTAATGAACTTGAGGAAGAAAAGAAAAATTTGCTTGATAATCAGTGTGTAGCTCAAAAACTTTTGGATAATGCAACTAAAAAAATAGCATGTGCTATCAGTGATGATAATATGAGTGATGTGAAAGTTGGACAAATGATGCTGTCTGTTGCTAATGCAGAGATTGCATCTGTGAATGATAAATTAGAAAAGTGCAGTATTAAGTTATTGGAATTAAATGCTAATGCATCCAGTTCAAAATGAACATTATTCAATTATACATAAATTAACTGTTAATTTAAAGCATTTATCATGTAACTTATTAATTTTCAGAAAATGTTCAGTATAAAAAGTTTCTATTTCTGTATTATTTTTCATATTGTTGTATTAAAAATTAAAAAACTCAGAATTTATTAAATAGTTTATTCCTTTCTAAAATGTGTTTTATGCATAAAACAGAAATTAATATGTAAATGTGTGAGAATCGAAAGCACTTAGACACAACATCTGGCCACACCTTCCTCCCCTCCTCTTCGAGACCAAAAGAAAAGGTTGGCGGAATGATTACAGAGAGGGGTATGAAACAGAGTGTACATGTCTCTGAAACTTGCAACTTCTGTTTTGGGTGTCCTAAGCCATCGGGAATCGTTATGATTTGGAGACGTCAGTCTCCTAATAATCTATTTGTTTAGGCTTCTTAAGCCATCTTATATAAGGGATATATTATTGGAGACATAAGTCTCATTATTTACGAATAGTTAATTGTTTGGGCTACTTTAGCTAGCTTCATTAGTTAATTATGTGTGTTAGAGACGCCAGTCTCAAAAATATATCTATCAGCTTCTCAAGCCATGTGATTGATTTCAAATGCTTGTTTTGTGTTGTGATGCTCTAGAAAAATAAATTAAAATTAGCATCTGTAAATTTCTTCGCAATTATTTCACCCGAACCTATGCACTATGATTTACCATTATCGGATTACCAATTCAAAATAGAACGTTGGGAACTTTACTAAAAGTAACATTGGTTTTCTTTAATTATTGAAATATGTCCTGAAAAATGTCCTGATATTTCTTGAAAATAGTGTCCTGAAAAAAAAAATTCTGTACTCCGACCCCTGAAGTTGTCTTGATATTATTTAATTAGAATAAGAAATATATGTAAATAAAGTCATGTGGTATTGTGTACTAAGCAAAGCAAAAATTAAATTTTGTTGTAATTTGCATAAAGTACCAGGGTCTTAACTATTCAATATTGTAAGCATTTGGAATAATACTAATATCTGAATATTTCACATAATTTTTAAAAATAAAATCAAAATTGACTAGATAGTAAATTGTTTTGATAGAAATAATTATCTTTTCAGAAAAGAATGACTTAATCCCTAGCATTTTTTAAAAATTATCTTAAAAACATAATCATCAATAAGTTCTTATGAACTTCATATCTACCCTTCACTCCAAAACAAAAGATATGCAAATTACAAGAATTATGTAACATAAAATACTCTGAGGATATTTACTAAATAATATAAATGTCAGAGTAAATTTTTAAACTTCTTTGATAATTTTTTAAAAGAAATTGTGTTTAAATATTTAAAATCACCTTTTATGCAGGTCTTCTTAGACACTCCTGGTTTTGTAACACCTGAGCAGAGTAAAAGGTAAGTTTGTATTTTTTGTGTTTATTGCATTTATATTAGTTTAATTTATTTAAAACAGAATAAAGTTTCTTATAAAGATTTTCCTAATATGAATGTATTTTTTATTGATTATTATGTTTCCTCCCTTTTTTAAGATTTTATAATTATAAATAAAGATTAATTGCTATCCCAGTGAAATAGTTGTCTTTCAAACTGTTGTAAAGAGTTTAAAACATTGCTAAATTTATTGCATTTAATCCTTTTACAACATTACAATACTGCTATAGATTAACATTTTTATTAAACATTTGAATATTTTTTTAAAAGGAAATTAAAAGAAAGTATATATTTTTTATGTTGTTATAAAATTTGAACATTTTTTCCAGAATTAGTCTATCAGTGTAAAAAAGGATACATTTTTATTATAATAGCCTGACTCTTTTCACAAGATTAGGTTTTGGTGCTTTTTAGATATGTGATGCACTGTTTATTGAGACATAAAGTGAAATAAAAATTTTCATATAAAAAATCATATTAATTATATAGATATAAAAATGATAAGTATAAATTCTTGTTGATTAAAATGATTTATCTCATTGAATAATAATTTTTGCCAAATATCTTTTTAAAGAAAAAATATGTAAACTTTATTTATCTAATATTTAAAATGTCAATTTTTAATAAAACCCTCTTTACATAACTAACTCAAAATATTTATGTTTTGTTTCATAAAATGCATAAAATTATATTTACAATAATTAAAGTTATAAACTATTTCAAACTAACTAAATTAATATTAGTTGTTTCCTTAGTAAATCTTTTGAACATATTGCCTTACCCACTGTATTAATAGGTACCAAACTAACCTTAAAAATGCAATCTGTTATTTAATGCAAATGCTTTGTAGCTCAGAAAAGATTACTTTCCTTTGCATATGCTAATAATCTGTGAAAAATTTACAGGCCAATAATTTACTAAAATCAAACTAATAATTCACATATTATGATAAAAACACTTCTGTGTCTTTGTAAACAGCTAAATTGATTGTTTCTTCCTATCACTAATAAAAATGCTTAAAAGCAATATGTTTTGACCACTTTTAAATTTTAATATACATATAGATGAAAAATACAACTAATGTTTAAAAAAATGTCATTATTAATGAAAACTTAACATAACCATACACTTTATATATTGAATATTTTTGCCACTGAAGGAATTTATTAACAAAATAGTACTTTCTAATCTTCATTTTGTAAGTTTTTTTGATATTGAAGTACATTAAATTACTTCAAATTTGCAGTTATTTCAAATTATTCAATTTTGTTGTACTAAATTAGCAAAATTTCTGATTTTACAAAATCATTTTAATGTGCATAATTTTGCTTCCATTTCTTAAGTGATTACTGTTTAAAATCATTAAAATTATTGCTATAACTGAGGAAATTCAGTATCTTAAAATGTTACATTTTTAATTAGCTATCAGTGAGCAAAAAAGAAAATGTGTTAAAAAAAATGTGTTATTTTTATTGAAACTCAACAAAGTTTATTTTTCATTAAAATGTTTTTTTACTCTACATCAGAAATATTTTGGGAATTTCTTGTGTTTTTTGTTAACATGATACTTGAAAAATAGAATTATTTGCTAGAAGCAATATCAACAGATCAGAGTAAAATATTGCTAATATACTTTGATATTTATTGCAATATAATTAACACTAAAATATTATATTGTAATATTTGTGAAAATTTCACATTTACAATATTTACTGCACAAAAAAACTTCAATATTAGTTAAAACTAAGGTCATTAAAAAAAATTTTCTTATTTTTTATAGGATATTAAAATTTTCTATCTTGATCATTGTAAACATGTATTTATATATACGTGTGTCTTCAGATAAATGCATAGATAAATATATATTCAAATATTAATAGAATGAAACTTGCTATTTTAGACATTTTTTAGAACCATCTTTTGTAATGGATCCTTTAAATTCTGTCCATAATGCTGATATTAGTAAGTATAAATCTTATCATATTCCTGTACTAATTTTCTTATTTCTTAATACAATCAATTAATGAATAAATTTTATATATATATGTATTTATTTTCAGTTGCTGTAGTTGTCGACATTGCCAATAAATACACAAACAATAGAATTAATGAAAATATTTTAGAACTGTTAGAAAATTTTAAAGAGAAAAAATCCATTTTAATTTTAAATAAGGTAAAAATTTCATTATTTAAGAAAAAATTCTTTTTATTGTTTGAATTAATGTTATTCTATATATATACTGTATTTTAAGTATATGTTATCTTGTATTTTTATTAAATCATATTCATGTTATGAGTTGTTTTAATTATAGGTTGATGCAATGAAATCTAAGCATAGATTATTGAGTTTCACTAAAACCTTAACTGGAGGAATTGTTGGTGGAGTCCCTTTATCTCAATTTGAAAAGTTGTCTGCCAGAAAAGACCTCACAATGGATGAAATTTTGTTAGAAACTAATAAAGGTCCAAGTGAAAATGACATTAGTAATAATGCTATTTCAACTTCTAATGGAACATTAGAAAAAGGCTGGACATTATTTTCTAGAGTATTTATGGTTTCTGGTTTAAAAAATATAGGAATTGATGGCTTACGAGTAAGTTTGAAAAATACATTTATCAAAGTTAGCATTCTATGTAATGTAAATAAAAACTAAGATTATAAATCAAAATGTGAAATTTACATTTTAATTTATCATCAAAATTTTCTTTGTTACTAGCATATGCATTGTTGAAGTTTTTATAAATTCTTGTGTTGAATTAAATTTTATTTTTATTATCAATTATTAAATTATTATTTCAATTAATTGTATATTAATTATATTTGTTGATTTTTATATCACTTAAAATTCTTATAAAAATGAATATTTAAAATATTTTACCTCATTTTTTAATGTTTTTGAAATATTTTTTCTTCTTTGTCTTATTTTATTATTGTTTTTCAAAAATATTATGCATTGTATATTGGAAATTTAAATAAAAACGGGTGTTAACAAATCACTAATTAAGTATTTTTGTGTGCAAAAATTGTTTTTACAATTATTTTAATCTTTTCTTTAATTCATTTGAAAAAATATGATTATAGTATTACAATCAATTGTAATTCATAAAAATTGTAAACAATTTTTGTATTGATAGTTTTTAATTAATATTGTTTTTAAAATTTCCTCCTTCAAGCTGTGAATATTTGAGAATTTAATATAAACGTTTTTCTTAACATTTTTATGAAAATATTATAGGACTATTTATTCAGTCAAGCTTTGCCAAATGAGTGGATGTATCATGATAGCAAAGTTACTGATCAACATCCTCATGATATTGCAAAAATGATTGTTAGGGAAAAATTATTGGAGTACTTACCCCAAGAAATACCATATCATGTGAAATTGGTAATCCATTTAATTTAAAAAATATAATGTAAATAAATGGCATTAATGTTTATATTTGCTTAATCAGGTACATAAAAGGATGGCATTTTTAATCAGAGTAATGGTATATTTATTTGTTAAATCATAATTGTACTCATTATTATCTTTAAATATTCTTTGTTTTATAAAATATAATTGGAACCCTTATACAAACATTAAAATATTTTGCAAAAATATATCTAGATTGTTATAAGTCAAAAAAATTAATAAAAATTCTGTGTTCCTTGTAGTTTTAGTGGTAACAGTAATATAATAGATTATATTTCTAGTAACATTTTTACCTATATTTTTAGTTGATTTTAAAAAACACTTTACTTTAAACAAATGTAATTCATGAGTTCCTCATAATATTTTAATTTTGTCAGTCAGTTTTTTACATAAGTAGTTTATTTTTTAAAATGACTGCAACAAATTAGAACAATAACTTGCTTTTGAATATTGCAATTGGTCAGTACAGAACTAAACAATTTGTTTGAATAAAATATATCAAAATATTTTAATATTTAACTGATTTAAATTTGCTTTGAATAACTTATAGTTTAATATAATCATATATTTATTAATTGAAATGATATCTTACAAAAACTTGTTGGTTACTTTAATATTCTATTAAATTGAAGTATAATTCAGTAAGGGGTGAAAGGTCATAATGGTGATATTTAATAATCATATTTGTTTTGTTTACTTTTCAAAATATTAATTATATTCTTAAATTAATCTAACAAAAGTTGGTTTCAGAAACAAGTGAAAAAATTCTATCATTAATGTATAAATAACTCAGTATATCATGGGCTCTTAATATTATTAATTTAATCTTAAGTACAAGCTGTACAAGTACTAAAATAATAATGTAATATTATTTTGAAAGCTATAAAATGTAATTGCTTTTTTTTTTCTATTTCTTTTGTATTTAAGAAATATTGTTAAAAATTATAAATTTTGCCAAATTTACTCTTGTAAATTATTATTAAAATTAAAAAGAATGTTCTTTTTCTTCCATAACAATTAAGTATATTTTCATTTACTACATAAATTTAAGATTTTTCAATTCCTTACAAATTTAAAGCAAAGAAATCAATATTCTTTTTTTATTCAATTTTTCATTTGGATTTCTATTACTTCTCCTTTAATGAGATTGCATAATTATGTCAATTAAAAAAGAAATTAAATTTAAACAATTTTTAACTAAGTATGCATGAAAAGTTTTGAACAATGATTCAACCTTAAGTAATTTATCAATTTTATATCTAGCTAGTTTTTAATTAAAATACTCACTTATTAGCTTTCTTTGAGTATGGATAAATACTTCAATAGCTTTCATTATATTTGATAATTTCATTAAAATTTATTGAGTAAGTCACAGCATAAATTTGTGTTAGCATTTAATTTTTAAAATCTCAAATGAAATGTTTATCAATTATTTAAAAAAATTTTAACATAAAGTACTTCCAAAATTTGTTACTATGTTTAAGATTTCTTGTTGATTATAAAATTAGATATTTTGAAAAATAAGCTAAAGATATGATTAGAAAGATATTTGTACAATGTGAAATACAGATTCATTCAAACACAGATACTAAGTTGCAAAATGTTGAAACATTTTTATTTTTTTCTCCATTGCAGTGCTTTCTGTCATTAATATATTTTCATGATAATTGCCTTAACTTGTTTTCTTATTTAGTTCCTCCCAATTAGTTAATGATAATTCAAATAAAAATTTTTACATTGAAATCAAAAAAATTTATTTATTTTTACTTAGTTCAGCTTTTAAAAATTGATGTTCATAGCAAAAATTAATATTAGTAATATTTCAAATATTTTTAACAATACTAATTCAAGAAGTATGTTATTTATGTTATTTGTCATCACTATTTTGTCTTCAAAATATTTACTAAAAAATTTTATTTTTCAGAATATTTCAAAATGGGAAATGTTATCATCTGGCTGTCCCAAAATAGCGATAAAAATTGAATGTTCAAATTCTCGGCATAAGGTATTTTTAACAAGTTTTCAGAAATATTTTATTTACTTTCTCATGCTATAACTATATTACTATAACTTCCAAAAAAAAAAAGAAGACACGTTAGCATAAATACTGCATTTAAGAAAAATGACTAAAAAAAATAATTTGTGCAGAAATGCCATATCAGCATGATTATAACATTGAATCAAATTATGAGTGATATTGTTATGAACTTCGTAGTAATCTTTTTTACATTTGTTTCACATTGTAAGTATTATCGCAAAATTTTAAACTATGTAGTTATGATATTTCATTTTAAAGAAAGTATTAAATAAAAAAAAGTATTTAAAATCAAATTATACTTGAGAAACGTTGAAAATAAAATGACATTGATGAAAAAGTACTTATATTTATTCATAAGATGTCATATGCATAACATTCATACTATGATACAAAAAATCCCAAAAGCAGGATACTGATGTGAATGAAAACAGAAAATTTTACTTTTATTATATAAGTGGTTAGAAACCTTTAAAATCTGATTCTTCACTACTTGAGCAAAGATTTTCCGAATATTACATTAAATTAGAATCTAGATAATGCAATCTATGCCAATACATTTTATTGCTGTTCAAACTTTTTACCTGGGAAAACTTTTTCAACATATTAGAAATTAGGTATTATTGACATTATTTTCACACATATTGATGCACTTCTATCCCTTTTACAAATAAAATATTTTATTTTTTTAAGTATATATGAAATTTGTGGCATTTCTTCTGGAAATTATAATAGCTGCATTAAAATTATTTAAAAAAAAAAAAAAAAAACGTGTTTTTATTTGTGTAAATAGTAAGTTTAGAACTTAACCCTCTTATATAATTTCTAAGTTAAATTTTAAAAGGGTTTCTAAATATAAACAGAAAGAAAATTTAGATAATGCAATTCTAATATAAATATATTATTTATATTAAACAAAGCATGTATACTAGTAGCATAAATTTTAAAGAAACCTAATAGATAATTATAAATGGATTAACCTTTTTCCCTTATTTTTATTAAACAGTCAGCTCATAACTATTATATAAAGCTTAGATATTAACTTAAAAACACCTAATTGCAATTCTTTTCTGAAAATAATTCACATTAAGACTCAAAATTTCAAAGCCTGCAAATAATTAATTTAATTTGCATTATTGTTTGTGGTGAAAAATCATGATAAACAAGTATTGCACAGAAATCTTTGAGGCCATCGAGGCATTGTTTAATATTTTCATACAGAGAAAAATTGTCAATTAAAGTATATTTTAATGCTAATCATAATATCAAAATTTTGTTCAGTATACAAAAACTAATCCAGTTTACAACTAGTTATTTTGAGTTGTTTCTTAGTTACAATAAATGTTTTTCTCTGCATTTTTTATTTCGTGTAAATGTAGTAAGAGTAATATAAAAAAAAATTCCAGAATATTTATTTGTACACTTGCAATATTTGGAGGAAAGTTATTTCAGCTGTATATTTGAACTATTTACTGTCAAATACTCTTAAACAACTCTTTGTCTACACTTTCACAAAAACCCTGGCAGCCATCAAAGGAGATATGCATTTCCACTTTTTTTCAATAATGATGCTTTGTTGCTAATGAGAAAAATTAGCATGCATAAATTTTTTCTTTTCAGTGACAGTTCAGAATTTATTTCCTATCATGTATTTTGATGTGTTCGTAAGTATAAAAATATTTTCTGCGTAATTTTTTTTTTTTTTTTTTTCACTGTTTACATGTTTAAATACCTTTTAGAATCCACATATTTGGAAAATGACTTTGAAGACAATTAAAATAAGATAGTGAATCAAATGAAAAAATAATAAGAATTTGACTATTGATAATTAATAACAGAAAAAGTGAAGAAAATAGTAAAAAAATAATTTTCAAACTATAAATTTATAGAATAGGCTAATGTTAATGATGCAATTCATCAAATAGAATTTAAATATTTATCTAACTTAAAATAAAATTTCCAAGTTTGATCAACAGTTAAAGATTATTTAAAATTTTGACAGACATTTTTTATTAAATTCATTTCAACACAAATAAACTAAATGATGTGCCACACTCCTAGGCTTGAATATAAATCAATGGATACATTTTTCCTACTTAAAGTATAATGCAAAATTTAAACTTGTTTTTCTACTTAAATGTATGCAGCAGATGTATCCAAATTTGCAGATTGTTTTTCCTACAAAAGGAATTTGTCAACCAATAAACTGATTAAATATGGCAAACAAGAACTAATTGAAAAATCTAAATGAATAATTAATGATAATCTATTTTAATTTGTTTTGTTTATTTACATATATAGAATTTAATTAATCATGAATAATAATTGTTTTCTTTCAAGGGATAAAATTAAAAAGAATATTATAAAAGAAAACTTAATACCTCTCTGAGTTAAATTTGAGAATAATTAGTGTAGCTATAGTTATGAAATATTTTAAAGGAATGTGTATATATAATGTATGTGAGTACTTAATTTGCAAATATAAATTTTTCAAAGTATTGAATTGTGAATATGATTAATCAGCAGAAATCATAATCAGTTAGTTAATTTCAAAAATCATAATAAGCTTCAAATTTGACAGAATTTATTTAAAACATTATATATATATATATATATATATATATATATATATAAGCATTACAATCCACTATTATTATCATAAGAATATTCCTTTGCATTATTCATTGATCAAATAGGTTATGCACAATAAAGCAAAAATTTATTAAAATATTCTTTTAATTTCATAAATACTTATAGTACCTATTATATTATCTGCATCAAAATGTTTTGAGTATATTATGGTATAATCTTTTGCTTTATTATAAATATCGAAAATATTATTTTTAAGAAAGAAAAAATAATATACTAATATTTTGGATATACACAACTTTTTGCATGAAATTGCATACATATTTTTACTTGGATTTTTTGTGAAGTCACAATTTGTTAATATACAACTGTTAAAATATATTAATAAATTGAAGTATAATGCATAAAAAATAGGAATTTAAATATTCATAGAAATTGATCTTGATTAAAATAATGGGTAAAATGAATCGGATTCAAATTAAAAACTGATAAATTGTTTTAATGTAATTAAAAAATAATTTTTTTAGTAATTAATAAGCATTTGCATATTGAATTTCAGGAAAATAATTCAATATTTATGAATGCAATTATTACAAAATTAAAAATTTAATGTTTCTCTTACACTGTAAAAAATTTCTATCAATTTTCTTTTTTAAAAAAAAAATTTGTTTAATAAATAAGTGAACTAACATGAACGATTTTACACTTCCATTTATATATATTTTTGTATCTGCATGAATAAATATAGTATAGTCTAATTATGTTAAGCAATACCAAAATTGTGTGTGTTTTTATAGATGCTTACATTGATGTTAACAATCTATATTCTCTCAAAAGCAACATTAATGTTATAATTTCAGAAAGTCATTTCAATGCAAAGAGAATAATCACTGAAATATAATAAACCCATCCCAACATAATTGCCTCTTGCAACTACACTGGTTCTAATTTTTGGTGATTTGGGATTTCTAAACTTCATTTGTGATTCCCTCTAGAACCCAAAGTATAATGCATAAAAAATAGAATCACACTAGAGCTGATTCATAATGAACTATATATTTTTTAATTTTGAATAATTTAACTTAACTAAAATTTAAAACATTTTAAGTGAATGAGGTCAAACAACCTTTGTTTCTAAACCAGATATTTATTAGATTCATTCATATATATATATTAAAATATAAAACATTAACTTTTACTTATAAAATAAAGTTTATATTTAAAGTGGAATTTTTACTCTTTGAACTTTAGTATTCAACATAAAAAATAAAAATCTCTCTCTCTCTCTCTCTCTCTCTCTCTCTATATATATATATATATATATATATATATATATATATATAGTCATAATTGTCTTTGTTTCAAAATTATTAACAATCAATCACTTGTTTAAATTTAAAAATTGACCTGTGTAGAAAAAAAAAATATGTATTCATATAGTGTTTTTCCTTCTCATCAAAAAAATTTATTCTTTCAGCGTTTCATAATTGGACCAGGTGGTAGGCATATTGCTGGATGTGCTGATAAGGCTAGACGTGCAATGAGAGAAGCTTTTAGGAAAGATGTAGTGCTTCATTTAGTTGTTGAATAAATATTTTATCATATTTTTCATCTAATTTTTTCCAAAAAATGTAAATATACATTCCTTTTTTTTTTTTTTTTTTTACTGTTTTCACACATAATTAAATTTTTTCAATTACACATTAAAATTGAATTTTCTTTAAGAAATATAAAAATGGGATTTTTAAAGCAATTTAAAATTAATTTTAGGATTTTATCAAAGAAATGGAATTATAGTATTTTTAAAAGTATCAATATAAACAAAGCAAAATTAAAATAAGATTGACAATAAAGAAATTTCCTATAAAACTTTACTAAGTATTCAATGAGTTATTTTATAAAAATATAAATATTTCTATATTAATTTTCACAAGCTAAAATTGTACATCCAATTGTTTTCATGCCCACAGTTTTCATGGCTCAATAAAATTTTAATAATCATTTTGAGGCTTTTGTTAAATTAATTACCAGAAATAGTTTTTTTAAATTTTATTTAACCGGACAAATAAGCTGATTATAGTATATTAGATATTAAATTTTATGAATAATTAAAAAAACTAATTGAGCATTATAATTTAAAATTTTTTCCATTAACTGAATTATATTAAGATGCTTAATAGTACAGAATATCATAATTACCAAAAGAAATACTGCAATATTTTCATTTGAATTTTAATTTAAGTGTCATTTCTAGTGAGAGAGCATTTATAAGCACTTTAAAAAATCTAAATATTCTGTTTTACTTTGCAAAAAGGAAAATATCTTCAATATTAACATTAAACAGCTGAATGATTAACAGGACTAAATTACTTTTTGAGAGAAAAAAATGCAAAAAACTTATGCATTGAGAAAAATAAAAAATATAGTCTTTAAACAGTAAAAGATAAATGGCCATTGCCTGAATTTTTGTCAATAAAATGAAAGTAAATATATTTTTAAGTATAAGCCTTAATTTCTATATTTCTCATAGTGCATTCTAAATAGTTTTGCCCGAGAGTTTAGAAAAAAACTAGGATTACAATTATTTGATACATTACTTTTCTGATTTAAAATTGTTATGGCCTCTACTTTGTTCATACAAAAAGTATCTTTTGTACTTTGTAATAACAATATCTTTTACAATATTGTGTGTGTACGAGTATTATAAATACCAACTTCTTTTGTGAATAAATAAAAGTATATTCATAAGTACTGAAAGAGAAATATAAAAGACAAATATATTTTCTATATTTCTCATTTAAAATTTATTTTAGAATTGTTTCCATTGCAGACATTTTTTTTATCAGATGTCATTTGTAAGATATAGGTCAAGATTTTATAACTGTAATGTATATAAAATTATATTCGCATTTTAACTTAGAATGGTGCTTTGGCTGAACAGTGCTTCTGAGCAATTTTAAATTTTTTCAAGCAATTTCACTCAAATACAGAATTTATACTGCCATGGCCATTGCTGAAAATTACAATGCTTTAAACTTTGTAGTTACTGTTTTTGAAGCTTATGCATGAGCAAACATATTCAGTACTTATTGTATATAAATTTTCTTACTTTGTTACTAATATAAAATACATCATGTTAGAAAAATTTGTTTAATAATTAAAAGAAGTCCTTAAATATCAGAATGAATATTCATAGATTTTGAATAATAAATGATAATGTTCCACAAAGTAACTCATTGCAGTTCAAATATTTAAACTAAAATAGTTTATTAAATTTGAGGCATTTGATATAAGTTTACTTTTTTTATTTAAAAACTATAAGCCAACCTATATAGAAAAAAGATCATTTATAATTAATTTCTTTGTACCAAATGTAACAAAACTATCTAATTTATATATTTTCTCAAAAAAATCTGATTTAATGCTAACACAAATAAAAAATGTAATATATTGAAAAAGCACAGATTTATTTGACATGATATTACAGAAAATGGAGTATCAAAACTGGAAGTATATACAGATTAATAATGACTTGCAAATCTTATGAAAACACACATAGTGTGCAGAACATCAAATATGTATAAACAGATCAGAACATTTATTTTTAGGTATACAGTTGTATATTATTCCATGTAACTTAAAATAAATTATAAATTAATAGATCAGAGAGTATAAAAAATGATTTCTTAAAATAAAACTTGTAAAAGAGTCAGTATAATAAAAAATCCAAACATACTGAATACATGTAGTATAACTTAAGTAGTAAACGATTAATACAAAATTGGTGACTTTGATAATAATTTGAATATATTGAGCAATTTAACATTTCTATGGTTGATTAATTAGAAATTATTAATATATTTGAACAATTTATTACATTTGTTACAGCATGAACTAAAAAATATAGTTTAAGTTTTTCACAGCACAGAATAAAATTAACACAAATAATTATATTCCCATTATGTAATAATCCCAGAAAGATCCATAATTATGTATATGAGAAAGATTATATTTATACTTTTTGGAAGCTACATTAGACTTATTTATTTGGTATTTAAATCAAGTTTTTCAATTTTGGGCATCATAGAGAATATAATTAGGTAGATAAATGAAAAATATATGAAATCATCAATGTAAAACAGATAATTTATAATATAACAGATTATATTAACTATATAAGAAAATTTATTAATGATGTTAACTTTAAACTTATATAAATGTAATTAAATTTCTTCATAAAAGAAAATCCTATCAAATCTGATATTATGGTTACAGGTAAAACTTTAATTAAAAATGAAAATTCCTTCATAAACAAGTTCAATCTATTGAAAGAAATTTTATTGTAATAAATTGAAAAAATTATTTATTACATTAACTGGAAAAAAGTTTCGTAATAACTCAATAGTGTTAATAATGTTAAACAAAAATGCATTTTTACAGTTTATTTAAATTACATGAAAACTCAATGGGACAATAAGTTTAAAACTTAAAATAGATGAAGTATAAATTGATGTATTTTAATATATTTGATATATTTAAATACCAACAGTACTTGGAGCTAAATTTGCACAGAAAATATATTATTGCAAAGGGTATAGGAAGTTTAATATTAAAGTCTAATTTGCATCCATTTGACAAAAAAGAAAACTAAACTTGAAAATATTTTAAGTGAATTTAATGAACAATTACAGTAAAATGGGTACTTTTGTTCAATAGAATATTATGTGTCTGCTAGACTAGAAACGGACTATGAATACTATAAGATTTTAAAAAATGCTTTTGTGCTGTGAAACATACATAATAACTGGAAAGTCCAAGAAATAAAAATTACACTTTCACTAACCAGAGTTAGTTCAATTCTGAAATATTTTCTATAAAATAGTCTCTGTAATCTTAATAATACATATTTATATTTATTTTAATCTATTTATTCATTAAATAATTTTAAAATAGTTGCATAAAATAGATTTTCAACAATGTTTGTCACTCAAAAGTAATTTTTGCACACAATGGCAATTAGGCCATAACTTAGAGAAATTTTAATAATGAGAAACAATATTTAATACTCTTTATTGAAACATTTTTAAATTAAAATATTTTTTATGCATGACAGATTTTATTCTGAAATAATGAAAAATTAATATTGTAAAACATTTTTTGTACTATGAATTTTTTAATACAATAAAATAAATCTATTAAATAATCACCTCAAATCATTTAATATGTGATGCATATATAATAAAAATATATAATATTCATATTTACAATATGTTTGAATATGTCATTTATTAACGAAGATAACTGAGTAACTATAAAGAGAAGTTTAAAATCCAATTCATTAATTTTTAACTAATCGAATAAAATGCAAATTAAGAACATTCAATTTGAGATTTTTATAGCTGCAACTGTTTTATTAATTAGACGCTTAATTTTAAGCTCATACGTAAATGCTTGTTTAGAAGTTTTCACCAAATATCTTTTGTTTCTAAAAATAACATAGGATCTTATATTTACACCAATCAATCTTCTACTATATAAGTAAATAAATAATTCTGAATTTATTTACAAATGTACAAAAAATTGTCATGTATAATATTCCATGTGGGTAAAACGTTTGATTGAAATGCATTTACCCAATATATGCTTAATCATATATTCCCTACATTTATATTTCAAGAATATTTTAAAATTTAAACCACCATCAAAAAAAAAATTTAAATGTTCAGTTACATAAAAAAATAAAACGTGAATTAAACCTGAACATTTTTTAAAAGTTTTATTAATCTTAAAAATTAGAAAAAATAAAACACCAAAAAATAATTAAATTTGAAGTTTCATGGGAAAAAAATTGGTAAGATAAATAAATTATTTTATTTCTTTTAAGAATATAAATAATTTTCCTTAGATTAATAAAATTTTTTAAATGATAGAACACTTCAAATAATAAACTAAATATTTCACAATACATCAAATAATTTTGAAGTTAGTGAATAATATGTAAAATTATAAATATTCTAATAGATATATTGAGTCAGAGGCAACTATACTAAGTAGAAAAGTTAGTAGCAGTAACTTTGGACACGAAAAAGAAACTGCCACTGAGGTGTCGTCAAACTTCTTGATGTTTTGATGGTATAGTCACTATAAATGGTTCACTCCACATTCGTCTAAGATCGCCCTACAAATAAAAAGTAAGTTATACTATAATTTCCAAAGTTTAAAAACCACAAAATTTTAACTAAACCTGATATTACAGTATGATTAAATAAATTTTCATCTAAACTACAATTATCAAAAATTAATATTTTTTTATTTATAATGGTAAGGCAATATGAAAGAAAGGTTAAAATACAAAAACTCAAATGAGTGTAAAATTTGACCTAAAGCACCGCTTTTAAAAGTCTCTCCAACAAAAAACTGTCTCAGAATAGCAAGGATGGAAGTGCATTCAATTAATTTTTTCAACCATATTACAAAGAGGGCAGTTTAGTTGATAAAAATCCCTAAATGATGGAAGATGCTCTCCTATGTAGTCATGGCCCATCAAAAGATGGAATTGTGCAACAGCTTTATGACATGAACCATAGGGAATGGTATCAAAAATTGTTGACTAGAAACAGTTGAGTAGTTGCATTTTAAAGTTTTTAGGCATAATTTGCTTAATATACAGCTTAATGAAGTGATAAGATATTATTAAACATTTTGACTGAAATAATTTTGAGGCTCTCCTTGCAAAGAAATCAGCCTATTCGTTTCCGTTTACTGCACAATGACTAGGAATACATTGAAATACTTTTTCTGATAGTTCTGTATCAAAAGATTTCGTTCCGATGAAGGAGAGGATCGGTTGAGAAAATTAATAAACTTAATATTCTTAATTGTGGGAATTTTATGGCACTTTTACAGTGAGAATATAAAAGAACATTTATACTGTGAAATTAGATTAAACTATCAAGAATAATTTTAGATATTTTTATAAAAATCTTTTTTAAAGGAAAAATTTTTTATACCAAGGTGAATATTGTATGCAATTTGAATATTCTAAAGTGTCTCATTTCTTATATTTTAACTATAAAAGATTTAAATTTCAGTTATAGATATTTAATGTGTTATTTATATTTAGGTATCCAGTAAAGTACATAAAAATGCATCTTGCAATGATAAATTTAAAACAATTTAAGTTAAATTCTTGCAAATAAGATAAAAACTTTGCAAAGAAATGGAACATTTTACTAAAAATTATCCCATATCAAAGTTTTAAAGGCACTGTAAAAAACACAAAATAATTTCTATTGATAAAAACTTCTAGTGCAGATAAATAATCCAAGCAACTTAAGAAATACATAAACATATACATTACGCATGTGTGTAAATAAAATGCTTTTCTTTAGGAAAAACAAATTTACATACATTTATGTTCACTTTAAATATGCAGTCAATCTAACCAACACATATCAATTCCAAAAATCAAAAATGAGATAAAGAAAGTTTAAACTGCACTGATCTTTTTTATTATTTCAACAAAAATTAGAGAAAGTTTGCATATAAAATTTTTATAAATACAATTCAAGCTAATTTGAATAATTTTATGTATATAGCATACAGAATATTTTATCTCTTTAAAAAAATTTCCTGTTAAAAACTCTTTATCATAATAGCAACCAAAAAAAATGATCTGCAACCTTTAATTTTCAATTTACTTTATCTTTGCTAATTATAGCTATTAGTTTCTTTCAACCATTATTAAAACATTTCAGCTGAATTCACTTTAACTCCCTTTTAGTTTAATGACAAAGGAATTTCATATTTTCAAATGTTTATTTTATCTAACAATTTCAAAGTATAATTCAAAAAGAAATAAATGAGTACAAAGTATTCCAGTTGTGAAGTCTATTGAAATGCTTCATTTCCAAACATAACTTATTAAGTCTAAAACTATTAAATATACTAGAACATTTTTATTTAGAAGATAAAAGTTTGATTTATAGCTTCACTACAACTAAAAATAGTGGAACATTTTTCTCTTTGAATTTTAGATCAAACTTTCTCCCCAAAAATTATCATAAATAATAAAAAAAAAAATTATAAATGCCACCACTTTCATTTTAACAAGTTTTTATTTAGCATTAAAATTGCCTAAATATTCAATAAATTAATTTTCCGAAAAATATATAATTGGAAAATAGCAATAAAACATAATATTAGAGAGCTTAATTTAAGTGCAAAATACAAATTATATTATACTAAATAATCTATTAAAAATATATTGCTTCATACTAGGCCAAACAAAATAGCAACATAATTACCAAAAATGAAGTTTTGACACAAGAGAAAAAACTCAGAAATTCCCATGATTTGTATTAATTTGAATGATAAATTATAACTTTAAGGTTTACAATTAAACTCGTGATATATTTTAAGGAAAAAGTAAAAATGATATTTTACTTAATCAAAAACTTTGCCAACAATTTAAAAAAGTTTTAAAAACTAAGAAACTTGAAATTATTTTTCTGATTTCTATATTTTTCTTTTTACCTTGAGGTATGCCATTGTGAGTAAGGGTAAAAGTGTGAATGGGACAAGGTACAACAATGCTGGTTGAGCTGCTTTGAATACTTCAGATGAAACTGTGGCAGTCAGTAAACCTAAAATTGAGTTGATAAATATTCAAAATATTTTTTGGAAAATCAAATGCTAGGCATAGTATATAATTACTTTTAACATATTTATCATTAAAAATAAAACTTAGGTACAGTGTAAATTGCTATTTATAAAGCATTTCTTTGTTAAAAATCTATTTTAATAAAATTTCACACTATGTTAAAATTAGATAAGAAAATAAAAATTAAATAAAATAAAATAAAAATATTAATTTAATTTAGAATTTAGATGATTAAAAATTAAAATTTATAGAAAAAGATAAGCAATTAAAAGCATAAAATCTTATAGTAACCATCGATAAGACTTTAAGCAAATTTGAATTAGATAAAAATAGATTTTATGAATTTAGATTTTAATAGAAATAAGTTAATTAAAGTTTAAATTATAAAATTTATAAAAAGAATTTTAACAAAATATATTCAAAAGCAAAAATTTTTTAAAAATTTCATTCACAAGAAGTATATATATTCTTTAATTACTTCATAAATAATTAAATTTAATTTCTCTTATGTTTTTTTAATGAGTGGTATCTGTAGTTACAGAATACTTAGTTTCAAAAAAAAGTTTTATTTTATTGTTTAACTTAACAATTTCTATTTCTTGTTATAATTGATACTTTAAATTTTTCAATATTAATTCAATTTTAGAGTAGTTTAATGCTTTAACAATTCATCATAAGGGACTGAAAATAGCAACACTATGTTTAATCCATTTGACAAATATTAATAAAAAAAAATACATAGTAATATGAATGTATTTTACATATAGAACTATAAACGATTTAATATAACCTTACATTTTATTTTAAATAAGTATCTAAATACATTGCTGGCCACAGTAAATGCAACACCCTGAAGGAAGCATACAAATAGCATGAAATTTACAACATGCATCAGCAGATGTGATATATGCAAATGATTAGAATTTCAGTACAAACGCAAATCATGTGCACATCATTTTATAATTTAAACTTAAAGCGCGATTTAATGCTGGGAAATTTCGACGATTTTAAGTTCCGCAATTGTGTTTTTACTGTGGTTTTTTCAAAAAAATGATTAATTATGCCTCATATAAAATTATCATTTTTGATCAAGCATCTGAGTTCGACAGAGGAAAAATTGAGGCTTATCTTTTAGAGATATCGGTAGTCATGCTAGATGAAACCTAACAACTGTAATGCAGATTTGTGAACTTTGAATGCAGGAGAGTACAGCAGACCAACATGTTCGACTGCAAGACCTTTTTTTTTTTTTTAGTAAAAGTAAAAAAGGCGTTGTATATAATACGCAGCTGCATATAATACGGGGCAATTTTTTTGGTAAATAGTCAAATATATATATATACTGCTGATAATATGGGTGTCACATAAAATAAAAAAATGCGCAATATGATCAAAAATATAATAAATTGTACAGAAAAACATCTATTATGAAAAAGATCTCTTTGGATCCACATTATTGCAAAGTGTGATACATTGAAATGAAAGTACAAGATTGATCAAGAGCGGTGATTTCGAGAAGACTCTAGTAAAACTTCTCAAATTTTAGCATCTGATAATTTTTAAAACGATATTAGACATATTATAACAGTGAAATATATTTGTTTCATTAATAATTAAAGGAAAGATATGGATTATTTTTTAATTGCATATTGGATACATTTTTCTTTCTTACAGCAGGATTTATTTTCCCCTTCACATTAACAAGTTCGTAGATATTTTTTTATTTGCCTTCCCTATAGTTTTTAATCTAATATCTGTTGTCTAACTTAAACTTTTTCCCTTTCATATGATGATATACGAATTTGATGTTAGTGAATTGTAATCACAACTATATCTTTCCGAGAAACCATATTCGTTCTTAAACAAGGCTAATTATAGCTGAAATAAATCAGTTGTATAATGGCATCATCTGTTATTTATTTTATAAAACATGAAAAGTATTTTCTTCAAAACTTTCTTGTAAGCTTTTCTGATGAAAAATGTTTTTATAATCAGATTATCTGCAGTGGTGTATAATATGCACAACAAAATTCTGAACTTTCTTAACACATAATCCGCGGATTATATACAGGAAAATACAGTACTCAAATTATTAATTTCCTGAAGATTCTGTATGAAAGCATGTTATGATGAAAGGAAACATTGATGCCGCAATGGTTCATTAGATAATTCTGCATTGCTGAGTACTTTATCAAAATGTAATTGATTTAGTAAAAAATTAATTACCTAAAAAGTATCCTATGAGAGAACAATGAAAATATGATATTTTATTAAGTTGATTTGGTGGAGGAACTCCTGTTTCTGCAGAACAGATTTGGGCTTTTTTATATGCATCATACCGGAGCACAAAACACAGCAAAAGACCTGGCATTACCTAATAATATAAATAGATTAAATTGACCTAATAATTAAAATAGATTAAATTAAATTCAATAGTGTGTATGAATTATAACAAATATATGAATATAGGTACATAAAAATTCAATAAAATTTTTTCGTTCATTTGAAAATAATTAAATATTAAAGTACACGTTCCTCCCCATTAAAAATTAAATGATATTAAGCACATAATAGAAGTTAAATATTTATTCTTTCAAACAGCAATTTTTCCCACTAATATTATGTATAGAAATTCTCTATTTAACAGTTAAATTTTGCATAACACAACATTTATAAGAACATTTACTTACCTGCTCCCAACAATATCAAACGTAATTAAAATTGTAAAGTTTAAGCAACTTGTATATGCCTTAATTTGATAATAGTATTCAAAATATCCATATACCATAATTTTTTTCCCCTTTTTAACATTAAAATGGATTTTTTATTTCATTGTATGGGGCAAAAATAATTTTAGGGAGCAAATTTTAACTTTTGAAAAGTTTTTCTTTTAAAAGAATTTAAATATTAACACTAACTTTAATAAAAAAAATTTTTTTCTGAATAAGACAAAAGATATTCAAGGAGAACAAAATAAAAATAAAAATTAATTTACTTATCAAATCTATACTTTTTAGCATTAGTTGATTTACAATTTCTGGAAAAAATATTGAAAAGCCATTTATTTATGGTTTAAATTTTCTAAGAAATAATTTTCAATCAAAATATCAGAACTGGGAGTTTGCATGTCAAAAAAGTTAATTTACTTTTACAGCAATGTTACTGTTTTAATTTCTAAATGTTACTAAAAAAATGTTTTCTTACAACCTTTAGATTTTCAAAGAATTTTAATATATTAGAATCTCTTTTAAAATTTTGTTAAATTCAAATATGATTATTTATATCATGATAGCAAAATATTATGTCTTAGCATTATCATTGCATTTTATTATTTTC
Source organism: Latrodectus geometricus (assembly GCA_026290005.1). NCBI lineage: Eukaryota > Metazoa > Arthropoda > Arachnida > Araneae > Theridiidae > Latrodectus > Latrodectus geometricus. Next base: position 57,173 of record JAPDSC010128185.1, read on the forward strand.
TTCCGGAGATGCATACACAATGATAGATTATAAAGATATGCATTATATGTGTAGAAATATATGTATATATGAATATGCACACTAATTCCTCAAAAGCGAAATTGCAGCATTATGAAGGAACTGTATAGCAATGTGAAACTAGCAGTACTGATAGAATTGAGACATAGAAGTAGATGATTAATTGTGACACAATTGTATGTTAGACAAGGGTGAAAGTTACTAAGGAATTTGTACATGCCTATCTCAATAACGCAAAACATGATGTGTTATGCATTATTTTATTTCCAATATTCATTCACTCTAGTAAGATAGGATCAATTATAATTAAGCCAATTTACCATGGATGTCAGCATTTTGCAGAAAATTTCTTGTATAAAAAAACAGAAATTACGAAAAGTAACTTACATTATTTACATATTCATGACCTATAATAATTATAATGATAATTTTACATTAGTTTTCCTATAAAAAAATCATGTTTTAAGGACTAAAGAAACAAAATTGTTAAAAAAAAAAAAAAAAAAAAAAAAAAAAAAAAAAAAAAACCCATTTATTCAGTAACTAGCATAGCCACCACAAGCAGCAATATTAGTATTTAACAGCCAGGCATTACTGAAACAATATTATCTTCGCAACTATAAATGCAAACGTTATTCATGAAATCAAATATTATATTTAGGATGCTTATTTTCAAATATTTCATAATCATAATTCTTTGTTAATAATCATAATTCTTTGATAATATTGCAACATAATTGCAATTTTAGTTAGCATTAAAATAAACATTTTATTCCAATGTTAAAATGTTTTAAATTTCTTTGATACATCTATTTTTGAAAGCTCTCCTCCTTAATAATTTTAAAACTATTTTAAATTACATACATTTTTAAATAAACAGTAAAAAAATTTCATTAATATAAATTTTATGAAATTTAATATAATGTAATAAAAAAAATAATAGAAATTTAACAAATAGTATGATTAGTCACTGAAAATAATACAAAAAAAGCAGAGAAACATTAAAATAAGGAAAATTTTTTCCTTAAACAGAATTGGGTTTTTAAGTTTAATTTGTGTATGTTTTATTAAAAAACATTTCCTATTCACAACTTAAGACATAACTATATTCCTAGTTCTTCTCAATGCTACTGGAATATTAATCAAAGAGGTGCTTAAAAAATTCCAAGAATAGAATGAGGCATAAGACAAAGCTAAGCAGAAATTGGTTTCAATCTCTTTGAACAATAGAGATATTTTTGATATAGCCAGGACTGAATCCATCGCATTCTTCTTGGTCCTCTTTTCTGGATCACAGTAAGCTGCACATTTATAATCATGATTAATATGCTGTAATTCAAACACAATAAAACCATTTATTGATTAAAAGAATAATTTGTAGTGAGAAACACTTAAAAACCTATTTATTTCAAAGTGAATTTTTATCTGAATAATATATGAGAATGTTAGAAGAAATATATAAGATAAATAATGTAAAAGATGTATTTTCTAAAAATTAATGTAATTTTGTGAGATCTTTGAAAAATAAGATACATTTATTTTTACTTTATTTATATAATTTTTCTAAAATATACAACTCAATATATATATATATATATATATATATATATATATAAAAATGATTATTACACCATCATAAATTAAGGGAAAATCACAAAAATTACGATTATGCAAAAAGTTATGAATGGAATTTAATGAAACTTAAATATATAAGGAGGTATAAAATAGCATAAAAGAAGTTACCAGATAATTATACTGTTATCAAAATCAGCATATATATATGTGTATATATATATATGTGTGTGTGTGATGAAACAAATGGGAGGTGTAAGTTTTGCATTGTAAAAATAACTTTTATTATGGAATATGATCCAAACCCCCGCGTATGATATGAGCCAAACCCCTGGGTAGAATGAAAAATTAGCATCTTTCTGAGAAAGAGAAACATACATGAAAATTGACTTGAGAACGCTATGCAACACGTGACTAGCAAACACAAAACTATTAATTCCATCGATTTTAAATTAGAGCTGCAATTCACAGCGAGATAACCTCAATATCATCATTTTCGCGTTTACAAATTCATTATAAATTGAAAATAAATATATTTCACACAGTTGAATGATGGAGAAACAAGTGGTTTAAAGTAACTTAAACTGAATCGAAAGCTTTAACAAATCAAGAAAAAAAATTGGAATAAAGATATACTCTATATTAATTCAAGTAGATAAGTTGAAATTCTGTTTTTGAAATGAGAAATTAAACTGAATATAATATTTAGTTTTAAATAATATAACTTTAGAATTTAAGTTCAGAAAAATGTTCATCAACAATTTCTTATCTCAGACACACAACAAGAATTGCTGTCTTGGTTTAAGGCATCCATTTTTTATATTCCTCGCAAATGACATACGGACAGCAGTAGCACTACTTTGGATAATGTCATGCTATTCAGCTCCTGTTACTTACCAACATATTCAAATTTCATTAAGATTGACATATTTTTGGGAGAGTTGTTGCTATTTTTGTGATTTTTTCTTAATTTTTGATAACCAAAAATTAAATTAGTTACATAAACATTACACTACAAATAAATCAGGCACCTTTTAATTAAAAGAATTATAATTTTTTACTATAACATCATTCTGGAAAAAATGTACAAAGTATTAAAATTTTTTAATATTAAAATACATTATTTAGTTTCATAACTAAAAATATCCTTCACTTTACATTTTATATACATATAGTAAATACAATGGGCAATTTTAATTAAAATTTTAAGAGAATAATTTCAAAAAATAGAAGAGATGCTTAAAATTTTATGAACACTTTTCAACATGTAATTATAAGAAAAAAATATTATATAAATGGAACTAGTATATTAGGAAAAAAAAAAAGACTGAAAACACATTTTATTTCTCACATTTAATAATGTTATAAAAATAATTTGTAAGAATTATTTAACAGAACCAGCATAAAATAAATGTTTAAATTGCAACAGAAATTTTATTTCAAACTAAACTGATTCAATATAAAATAAATATTGCTATCAAATATAATATGAAGCTAGAGAATTTTACTAGAATAAGATTACTTTTGTATTATTATTTCTAATAAACTAACAACTTTTATAAAGTAACACAACCTACAGTAAGTTACAAAACATGAAATTACTTGACAAAAATAAAAAGAGTTTAAAAATTAGTTTGAACTTACGATATCACCAAGACCTAACATGGAAAAGTGGCCATTATTGTGCATACTGAAATTAAAATATATATATTTGAGACAGTTATAAAAAGAAATTGAACAATTAAAGCAATCAATATTTCATAGGAAAATAGGTTTAAATAAAAACTTCATTTAAAACACTAAACAAATAATTTTAATGTGGCTTTAAATAAATATTGAAATGCAAAATAAAAACCATTTTAGAAATACAAATTTTTTATATTCAGAAGAAAATAATAGATAAATAAAGCTAATTCCTTTATTTTTGAAGATAAATGTTAATGAAATGATAAACAGGGTGCCTACATAAATATAAAATTTAACTTCCCAGACCAACTATTCAAAATTTTCCTCATGGCCTAAAACTATACCAATTTTTTTGGAATTTAATGGCTTAATACCATTTCCATAGCTGTTTATTTTTAATTTTTTTATTTTCAACAATTAGAAGCTATATTTATAAACATGATTCATCAGATTAAAAAGACTAAAATTAATAAGTAATCAATGAAATTTTTAAGAGCAGAAACAAATGAGAAAAGATTGAAAAACTATAAGTTTTAAAATATTATATAAATTGAAGGTTTAAAAAAAAATGTTTTAAGGAGACATTTATTTACTATGAGTCTATTTACATAATCAATGTCATGGGAAACAGTAAAATTTTATGAAGTGCCAAAGATAATAATTTTAAAAATAATTCATCTAAAATTTATAATCCAAACTGAAATTTCACAAATGAATTATTTTTGATTTGCTTATTTTTATCATCTTCTTCTAGTTAGGTTTAAATGGAACTGGGCACCTCTGCTCTGTGGCATTTTGTGCCAATTATTTTTATCATAGTAACAATATAAAAGTTGTAAAGTATTTTTCGAATAATATTCATTTGTTTTTTTTCTAAAGATATTAAATTAATGATATGGCAAAAAACAATCTAAATTTTATAAACAATCTATTAATAATACTATCTATTTATTTTATACCAATATTATAAACTTTTGCTGCTTTAGCATAACTTGAAGATTAACATTTTAAATAAATGTGCATGCATATAGCTACATATATAAGAGTAGATATTAATTATATATAAACACACACACACACACATATATATATATATATATATATATATATATATATATAATACACATCAAAATCATGACAATTTACAATTAGAATAAATATTAGAAAACAGATTTTTGTTGATCTTATTAGAGCAACACTAAATTAAAATGAGCTATGTTTAGTGCAATACATTTAAGTCAATGAAGTGGAAAAATAAAGTATTGAGGATACTTTAATATTATTTCTAATATAAACTAATAACATTATAATCTTCTAAAAAAAATTTGATAATAATAAAGCTTAAAATACAATATTTCAAATTGCATAAAAATTAGGAAACAAACAAATATAAATTTTCAATATGCTGAGTATGCTTATGGGAACGATAAAGATTATAATGATAGAAAAATACCTGAAATAATAACATGATTTTAAAGTAAGCAAACAGAAATGCATTTGTATATATCATTTCCCTGAAAATTAATATAAAGCAAGGAACAATATTAGCTAGATACTATTCATTAATATACATTAAAAATTAATACATACCTAGGGAAAACCAGTTTTCCAGGAAGTGATAATTTGGGAGCTTCCCTGACAACCCCACCCAAATGCAATTTCTTAGCAACAATTCCAACCTACAAAAATAATATATTATAATATTATTTACACAACTTATATACAATTTATATACACCAGTAATTATTCAATTTTTTAACAATTTATATTTTTAATACAGCACATTACATTCAATTGGAAACACAATTAAGCTAAATTGTACTTTATAAAAGCAAACAAATATCCAAAACAGATTTGCTATTTAGAGTAAACAATACTGAACAGTCAAAAAAATCTATCCAAAAGTTTAAGAACTAAATTTAAACTAAAATATATTTAAAATAAATACAAGAAAATAAAATGATAAAGTATCAAATTTTCCTTTTATTGTATTTCATAATCTTTATAACTGGAAAACTTACTGGGTTTTCTGCTGGCCTAGTAGCTACTTTTACCATGACGTTAGCATTAAATATATATGATGAAAAAAATACCTACAAAATATACAAAGAAAATAATGTAACACATTTCACAACAATTAAATTTAAAAAAAGAAAATTTATAATTTCAAGCTTACCCAAAACACATCATATATTAAAAGACCTGTAAGTAGTAGAGTAGAAACTTTAAGACTTGGCAATCGGACAAAAGCTATAAATGCAACACATAGACCCATCCCCATGGCTAAAATAAATTTAAAAAACTATCAGCATAAATTTGTTTTTAATTCATAAAAAAATTTAAAAATAAACTGTATTATATTTAGGTAACATCATGTTTCTTTATTTCACTAATAAATACTAAAAATTTTAAGCAAGGCTATAAATATTAAACTGTATGTTATCCATTTTAATTATTTTTCTTTTTGCTTTATTTACTGAAAATTATAGCTCTAAATGCATTTTTATGTTAGTTAATAAAACTATAAATTTTGAATAAAACAATAATTTTAATTAATTTAATCTGCTAAATTTTTGGCTATACAGCTGTTGCCATTTTAAAAATACAAGTTTTACAATAATCTTATAAGGGTTTAAAGTTACCATAAAACTTCAAAAATTACCAAATGATGCATAAATCATGAATAACTCTGATACAACTGAGTTTTATTAAAATTTGTTTTAAATCAAAAATATAAGTATGATCAATTTCCATTTAAAAGACAAACCATATGACAAACATCAATTTAGTAAATAGGAACAGACCAGATACTTTTAAAAACTTTAAATCAAAAACCAAATTGCAAATTAAAAATTTCTTGAAAATTTATTTTTTTATGTTTTATTTCCTTTCCTTTTGCTTTAGCTTTTGCTGTTAAGGAAATAAAAATTGCTGTTTCATAGTAAACTGTGACTAAATAAATAAAACTATCATATATTATAAAATAAAAAAACACTATTGTATATTTTAAACAAGTCATTTTAATTTCAGATGCAAGTTATTAATTTTATGAAATAATTATTAGCTATAATTATTTCACTTGAAATTTTAATATTAGAGTAATTTAATAATAGAATAAAAACTAGAGTAACTTTTAACTGAAAACTCAAATGGATATAGCTATATAAATTGTGAAACATCTTTTTCTTTTTAAAAATATTTCTTATCATCCATGATTTTTTAATAAAATATAATTCTTTCTTATATAAAATGTTACAGAAATTTTATAGATATTAAAAACTATTTTCTTTAATAATCAAATCGCGCATTAACTGAATTCCCGATTGTATGTGTGACTTAACTATTCAAAACATTATTAAATAAGTATATTGACTTAATATAAATGTTGAAGCACGAGTTGGATTGTATGTTTGGATTAATCCAGTGAGGACCCAAAGAGATTTCATTTTTAACTTTTTATTCACGGCACAGACATTAACAACAAGCGGGAGGCATAGACAAAGAGAAAACGAAGTGTTAATTTTATATTCCAAGCATTGTAATATAATATAAAGGGGGAGATGCAAAAATAAATTTGAATAAATTCTTATTTTATTTGATCATATTAAAATTTGATGAGACCAAATAATATAAATATTTTATTTCGATTTCATATTTCTAAAAATTATGTAGCAACAATACTTAAAACTATAAAAAAGTAAATATTATTTCACTAATACAACAAAGACTTTTATTTTTTCAGATGAAAATTTACATTATATACTATCAATAAAAAAAAAACATATTAAATTTTCAATGTTGTCAAGGGTATTATAAACTTTCAGTTTTAGAAAGCTATGTAATTTTTTGATTCATAGACTTCTTATAATGTTGTAGTCATTTCTTTTATGTTACAGTGAAATGAATACCAGATGATGGCATTAAAGAATATCATATGATGTTATTGCATTTCACATGATTTACTTAAATAAATTGATTCAATACAAATTTTTAATTTCAACAAATAAAATTTGTTAAAAACCCATCAAATTTTGATCAATGCATCACATCAACTAAATAATGGTGGAACTAAAAAAATAGATAGCTTCGCTCCTAAAGACAAAAAAAAAATAATGATTTTATTCCCACTAAATGTAATTAAAATAAACTTAAAAAACTTTCAATCATTAGAAAGCCTAAATAAATTGCCCAAAATATAAAATTACTTCTTAAATGTTAACTTGAAAATATAAATACCTTATCAATGCTATTTATTTACTATATGTATACTATATGCTGGATCATTGAAAGGATTTATTTCTATTATAAGAATAATGCTAAGATTCTTTAAATGGAAAAATAATCATTAATTAAGTAAAAAGAAATTATTCATCAAAGGATCTTGATCAGAGCAAAAATATGGATGTAAGTTATGAATATTAGAAAATAATATAAAAATCTTTTCCAATAAAATGAATTAAAGAAGAAAAGTGAATGCTAATTTAAGTTATAAATTTCAGACATAAAAATCAGATTTATGTATAAAAATAACATTATATTAAGACATTTTAAAAATATTTCTCTAAAAAAAGCATGTTTCAGTATATTACTGCTCACAAAAAAGATATAGTTAATGTTTTTTGAAAGACAAAAAGTAAATACAATTGAAAAAAAAGAAAAGAAAATTTTACCATCCATTAACAGCCAATGACCAGTTAAAACCCAGATGCAAACAATTGTTACTGACAAAGCGAATGAAATCAATTCTGCTGCAGTGAATCTACCACACATCCCAAATGATATCCTGAAATTTTTAATTATAATAAATTATGATAGAAAAGGATATTTAAAAACAATTTTTTTAACTCCAAGTCATCTTTATAACTACTAAATGAAAATACTATACTTTTAATTTAAAATTGCTTTCAGCTACAAAGCTAGTATTATAAAACACTTCAAACCATTCAGCTTGATTTATATGCAAGAACTTCAATGATATTTTACACAGAAGAATTTCCATTTTTTATATGGAAAAAAGAATATCCAAAGTTGATAATAGAGAAATAAGTTTTTCATCTCGTATAGTCTTAAAAAAATATTTTAATATCATTTTAAAATTTCAAATAAAACTACATTATGTTTATTTAACATTTTGTCAAGTTTGTTAAACATAATTTCAAACATGAATTCATGAAGTTTATATAAATAAAAGGTTTAAATATAAATGAAAGAAAAATTATGCTTAATACATTCTACGGTAATGATATAAACTATTATGAAATCAAGATTATTTTTTATTTAAGAATATTTTTTTGTTTTTTATTTAACACACATGAATATGATATTATTTCATGTGTGTCAAAATTATAGCTTAAAAATATAACTTACTTATTTCCATCAGAACAAGGTCGAATGATATACTGACACATTGGCAATAATAGAAATGCTAATGCAATAGTTGCTATAACTGAAAAATATCAAAATCATATAATACTGTATTGTAAATAATATTTATTTATTTATATTATCAGCACAAATTTTAAGACATAAACTTAGACATTTATATATCATTTTAACTTTTAAAAAATTCATAAGAATGAATGATGTTCATAATATTTATAAACTAATATATAAAACTTATAAGAAAATAATTTTATGTATAAAAGTTAATGTGATATATCTCATCAGCCTTAATTAACTTTAATTACCAATCTTACAATAAATATTAGGATTAAATAATGTAAACCACATTTTGAAGCATCATTAGGTATGCCTCAAAATACAGTTTTGATAATGCCAACTAAATGCTAATTCCATTTTACTTTGAAGCAAAAGTTATCACAAAGGCTTAGAATCTAAAAATTATACTTGGTTTAACAACCAGTTTTTAAATAAAATCAGTTTTTAATTTAATTATGACACTTTTCTTATTATAAGAACAAATAATATTCATTTTTAATTAAATGCTGCATACAGATTACAAATTAAAAATAAAAAAATATCAATAATTTATGCATTTCTGTGGAGATTATACTTTACCTTAAAAATACGTAAATAATGCATTTTTCAATAATAAATATTAATTCAATATTTCAACAAAAATTATCAGGTAAAAAGATCTTAAGACACTAGAAAATAACTTCTTAACATTAATGTATAATCACATCAATTTCAGCATCCTCAGTTGCTTAAGAAATGTTTAAAAATTATTTTTGAAACATTTAAAATGCCCAGTATTATCACAGAAAGCACAAGAGTAATCTTTAACAAATTAAAGAATAAAAAAAAAATCACAGTACTTACTAGCGGTACAAATAGCAAAGAGCATCTGCATAGAGTCAAAAAAGAAAAACATAACAAGAAGAGAAATAGATGCTCCAAGTGGAAGACACAATGCCTGCATTGTGTCTAAAGTTTGCACATCTACAAGAAAAACTATTCTATATACATAGGCAGAAATAAAACAATTATTGATGGTTAAAAGCTTGAAATAAACATTTTTAATAATTATAAGAAAACTAAAAGTGGATTATTTTCAAATATGATGAAAAATATCCCGTAAAAACTTAAAATTAAAAGGTTACAATCTCATCAGTTTTCAATAAAATTTCTAACATTACATTTAATAAATTTACATAAAATAAAGCCTAAAATTTGTGCAAAACTATTATAAACAATTTATGATCTTAATCTTACACATTAAAATGTCAGAAAAGTAAATGTAATTAAAATAAAAAAGTTTAATATATATTAAATATAATTTAAAATATAACTATAATTTTATAAATGAGACAAAACAAGTAGCATTAATTATCTGAGTCTCAAAATACATAACAATTTTATTTTAAGAATGTAAATATTTCTTTCATATAGAAATATTTAAAAGGAATAAAATATATGATGATTAAATATGCGTATATTTTCAACAGTATAATAAAAGTTGACAAAATGTTCAAGGTTCAGAAAATTAAAATTCTATGCATACATTAAAAAATTCTATGAAAAAAAGCATTACTCATCAAAACTAATTTAAAGTTATTTAACAAAAAAACTTACAGGATTAATTTAAAATTTATTGTTTTCACCATTTTATTTTAAAAACAAAAATCATTAGCATGAAATTCAAAAATTGGAAACATTAAAAATATATGCGATTTAATTTTCCAAAATAAGTCAACAAACAAATCTGAAAATGATGAGAATAGTTATATATAAATTTAAAAATTTTATTTATTTGGAATAATATTACATAATATTTACTGTTTTTAATACTATAATTTTAAAAGAGGCAAAATTGTTATAAATAGATCAAAATGAGAAATATTTAATCACAATATTTAACTTTTCAAAATAAAATCTATTTACATATTTTTTATTGTTTTCCCTGACCTTTATAAAAATCAGGCATTGAAATTTACTTATAATGAATTTAATGTATACACTAAGTACTGATTTCTTATAACAAATGAGCATATTGCAACAAGAATAAGAATGGAACAGTCAACAGAAAATTTTTGTTAACTGTTTCATCATTATTTTTCAGGAAGTAAAAGTATTTCTTCATGAAGTAAAAGAAATAAAGAAATTTATAGGCTAAATCTTGAAATAGTAGTAATCTTAACCATGTTAAGATTAAATTAGAGAATTACACCCTATAAAAATGTTGAATATCATTATGTTTAATTCAAAATTTACATAAAAATAAATGGAGCAAATATTATTGTTTACACTGAAATTTTATATAGAAATAAAAATTATTTTTATTTAATTCCCATAAAATTAAGTAAAAACATTTTTAAAATCAAACAAAACATTTCAATTATAAAAATAAGGTACTTTGAAAATACAGTTAAAAAAGAAACAAGAAATAAAAAATATTAGTTTGAAAAGCATTGATAAGAGAATATTCTTCCTCAGAACTGAGGCAAGCATTGTTGGAAAACATTTAGAAAGCACTAAATGCCTTCCAACAGTTTTGCAGATAGGTAGCAAAAATTCACTAATACATAAGAACAAATAAAATGGAAACATGTTTTTTATATAATAAAAGAAAATATTGCAAGCAATTATTTCTTTTTTGTAGGTAAATTATGTCACTGAAATTCTTTATTAAATATTGAAAATAAGCATTTTAAATGATAGTGTCGTTTTCTTGTACAACTATGCAAGGCCTCATTCCTTCTTTTAAGCTAAAAATTCTACCAAAGAATCAAGTGGAAAGTCCGAAGTTATACCTCATGGAGATCAAATTTAGCACCCAGAGATACTTTTTTCTGGGTGCTAAATTCTGTCTATTAATTCACAATCTCTCTACATATATCTTGTTTTTTCAATAATTTTCAATTTTTAATAAAATACTTTTTATTCATCCACCCAAGTTTAAATACATCTTTTAAACTTGTAATGGATGACAAATGATGTTAATGCAGTTTTTTCAAATATCGAATTAAAATTAATTGATTGACTTTAATTTTATATGAGAAATACACTATTGTGTAGTGGTGCCATTTGTTGTCATCAACAATTACTATTTCTATCTTTATATTTCTTACATTTTTAAATTTATCTATTTTAATTATCTTGTAAATGAGTTTATCACTTTTGAAAATTCAACTTTCTAGTTTTAAAATAAATTAGTGAGATGGAAAGTGTGAAATTAGTGAGAGAGAGATAATTTTTTCTAATTTAAAAATTAGATGTAAATTATTTATAAAGGATTTTTATCAAATATTGTGAAATAAAAAATTTGTCTTGCAATGGTAGAGCATCGGCAGAGCTGGGAAAGCATCTTCATGTTTTCGGATCAAATCAAGTTGAAGCATAAAAATAATCAAAGCAATAAACTAAACAAATAAACTGGATAAACAGCATCGACCCTTACTCACAAACGGACAATGCAAAATTTTATAAAAACTAAAATTGAAATTTTTCTTTGTTGATCTAAAGCAGGGAAAAGGTTGACACTAAAAATTTATTTATATATTACTTGTTTTAACTGACCTTTGACGCTCAATAGAGAAAAGTAAGAGAGGAGAAAGCTCTTATCAGGATCTCTTAACCATCCACAGTGTATATTTGCTTTTGGAGAAGACTTTTCCTAAATAGGGAGATTTATTTATGTGTCACACCAGGAAGGAAACCCAGAAAATTCAAGCATTCTTCTAAGTAGAGGTGTTGTTGCAAAAGCACAATTTCCCTAACCATTCTCAGAGTTGTGCTCCCCTAATTAGTGGAAGCAGCTGAATAGGAGTCTCGGTAATCTAGAAGCAGGGAATCAAGCAGAATACACCCAATACTTGACCTGCCACCCCGAGAGGTAACCTTGCACTTGGTGAAAATAGCAATTATGACCTATTTAATGTAACCCAGCCATTTTTAGTGAATATGACTGAATTTCCATTGAGCTGGGATTTGAATTCACGCGCTTCTGATAATGAAAACGATGTCCTAACCAACCAGGTCACTGCAGCCTCTCCCTAGTAGATGTACATTCAGAAGCAAATGTGCAATATTCATCTCCTTTCATTCAAGAATGACTTGAAACTAAGTTAAGATATTTCCCTCTTAAGAGGAGAGTCCTACCACAAGGCCATAATGAGACCTTTTTCAATATAAAAATAGCTTGATTTAATTAAAACAAATTTCTTTTCAAATAAGAATGGGGAGACACCTGCTAAGACCTGATTCTATGGTCATGAACTTGATTTTAACTTAAGAAAGGTTAAACAAATTGGTCTTACCAGATAAATAATGCCTAAACAAATTGGTTATATAGAAAAATTGATCACCATCTTTTAATTTATTTTTATATTTCCTATCTGTAGTAAATAAATATTCATTTCCTTTGTGAGCTTTTATTTTTGAATCCAACAATATATTTCCTCAGCAAAATTTAAGTACTCACTGTTATCTGGTTGCCCATTCCGCTCTTTCTCTTTCTGCTTAGCTTCTTGCTCCATGTTAAGAGATCTGAAAGAAGATACAACTTAAAATAGCAGTAAAAAGTTTGCAAAAATAAACGAACAAGAAAAAGAATGCAAATTGATACTACTATTCAATATTCATTATAAGAAGTTTCATTAAAGTAAATTAAAATAACTTATAAAATTATGCACATAATCTGAACATTGCATATAACACATACATTTTATATATAAACTTTAAAGCTGAAGAGGAAGAGAAATTTGACATTTTAAATTTGAATATGTAAATTGTAAATAAGGTGTTCTGATAAGTATCTTATTGGTGTGTTACCTACAATTAACACATCATTTAAAACAACATTTGGTTTCCAAATCAAAATTTGATTGTTACACCATTTCAGTTGTGCAACATATCATTGTTTGTTTTTGCGAATTTTATATAGCTTATTTGCTTATGAACATGACATTGCTTTTTAAAGGGCCATTTAAAAGTAAAAATTGGAAAATCTGAAAATGCACAATGATGCCACAGGGTTTGAAAATTTAACAGAAATTCATCCAACTACAGTTAATTGGTTGAGCAAAGTCAATATCTACATACAAAAACAAACTTTATTAATAATAGTAGCAGTATCTTTGTGTATGCTGTTATCTTTAAAATATAACCAAAAAATTAAATGCTTGTACCTGTTCTTTATAATATTTCACTCATTATACAATATATACGTTCCTTTGTATTTAAATGAAAATTTCGTAATTCGTAACAATGAAAACATTATAAGAAAAAGAAAAATTTATTTTCAGAGAAAATTCCAAATAGAAATTCAGTAAAAGAAATTTTTAGCATGTGAAAAAATACATTGAATTCATTAATATTTACAGATTAAACTTTCCTATTATTATTAAACTTCAAAATTAAATTTACAATTGTTGTTTTTCTTTATAAAATAAAACTTTTTAGCAATATAAAAAATGATCCAAGTAATGGTAGCTCTGAGAAAATGAGCTACTAATTTTTATATTTGTAACTAAATTTCCCATACTATTGTTATTTGAAAAATATTTTCAGCAACAATAATTATAAATAAAAAAAAAGTTTCAAGTTTATATTGTTTAGGGAGAGAAAAATATTTGTAAATGAAATTCAAGAAAGAGATTCTAATAGCAATAGATAAAACCTCATGCAATAAAATTAATATATTCTTTATAATAAAAGTATGAAATATATTAATAGAGAAGTCATTCAAAAGATACTACAAATGACAAAAGAAAATAAAAACTGAAGAATTGCAAGAATAAATGCAGCATATGAAATGAAAAAACACAATGACAAATAATATGGCAAATTTCCCAGGAAAATATAAAAGTTTCTAAACAAAGCCAATGTTATAAGAAGCGTAAGGAAATCTTTCAATAATAATTTAATATAATAAATTGTTTACCAGTGAATGAAAAATTAGATTCAAACATGAAAAGAAAAATTATATTGTTTTAAAAAAATTTTATTATAAAATTATTTTAGGCATGTATGCAAAGCTAATAAATGTTTATTTCTTTAGGAAACAAAATCTATAGGGTTCCATAGTTAAAATAACCTTATTTAAGTTTTTATAAAATTTATAAGGAAAATTGATTAATTATTATAAAAACAATATGATTATACTATTTATTATACACAAAATAATATATAATTTTTTTTTATTCCCACTGCCTGGCTGCTTCTATGATTTAATCCTTTCAGTACTGCAAGGGATGGAAGTGATGGCAACTCATACGATGGGGCACCCAGTGGTGTGCCATCCTTGTCCCAAAAATTGATAGATCTTTGCAATTTAGAAGCAGGGATCAAGTAGAAGATCTCCTCAGACTAGGCTACCCACCCCAGACGTATCATTTCACATAGTGGACATTGTGACCACGACATATTTAACATGCCCAATCTGACATTAGCAAACACGATGGATCTTTGGTTGGTTCAGGATTCTAACTCGCTACATTCCAATAATGAGAACATACAACCAGGCCACTCTGGCCTCAAAAAAATTAAATTATATGTATATAATATAAAATAACAAAATTTTATTGGATAATTTGGAATAAATTTTTTAAGAGCATTTAATTATTCTACAGTAAAAAATTAGAAACAACTTCAAATATCAAATTTTCATAAGAATAAAGATAAGTATCTACTATTTTACGATATGCATGATTTAAGACAGACTAATAACAATTTCTTCCATGTAGGTCAGTAAACATGAAAATTATCTAAATTAGCAGGCCATTAATCAATATTTTGTAATTCAGATTTTCTAGCAATTTGAGTGAAAAGAGAATTTTAAAAGCAAAAAAGTTTTATTTCGAAGTTACAAAAAGATATTTTAAAGATAAAAAAAAATTTATTTCAATAACTGAAACTTTCTATTATTTATTACACATAAATTTTTAAAAATGAGACAATGGAGCAACAATACTTTTTAATAACAGAAGAAAAACATTCTTCCTTAACTTCGATATCCAAAAAAATTTCATTGAATTAATATTTTTTTAACTAAATACTAAAAAAATTTCGTTTTTCAAAAATTAACACATTATGGCTACAACAGAATAGAAATGGGATGAATGTTGGTTACTAGGAAGCAATGCCTTTATTACTTATTAATTACAATATTTCGTTTTTAAAAAATCCCACTTTAAATTTTTAAATAGTGTGTTCATTGAATTACATTCATATTCAATATCAGAGTAAACAAAAATAATGTTATTAGGTAAATTGGGAGTCTAATTTTTGTAAAATAAATTTTACTTGTTTTTATCTTCAAGTATTTTGAATTCTTTGTTTTACATTTAAAGATTTTTTTTTCTGTGAGTTTATAGATATACTGTGAGAACATAATATTCTGTGAGTTTTGAATAAAATTTACGTAAAAATTTTTAATTTCAATAAAATTTTTAATTTTTTTAATAATTAAATAATAAAAAATTAATCTACTAAATTTTGGGAGATATAGAATTGCAACCAAGGATGTAGCAAACAGCAATTTCCTTAAAAATAAGATCATGGATTTGTAAAAAATAAAAATGTGTAATAATGTTATATAATTCCATAAAATATAAATTTTTACTATCATTTACAAAATGAAAATTCCAATGAAACTCAACTATCTTTCATTGAAACAAATGGCGACAGGACAATGCCATATTTTTCATTATTAATATTTTAAAAACACATACCTACACAATCATTTTTTTCACATATTAACGCCAAAATTTATATTTTATCATTTTATGTATTAATAAGAATATAAGTTTCTTATTTATTGAAAAGAATGTTCCTTATTGCGATCCTTTTTCCGGTGAGTTGATTTTGTCCAAGCAATTGAATAAAATTTGAAAATAACATTTTAAAAGTTTAAAAAAAATCAGCAAATCAATTAATATTTCATTTACAAACATACAAATATTCTTTTTATTTTCACAAGAAAGTGAACATTTATATTTTGATTTAATAATTTTTTCTCAAATATACTTAATCAGCCAATTACACACATAAACAAATTTACACCTAAACTAACAATTAAAATTAATATTTTTGGGTTATCTTTTTTTCCCAATTCATATCCCTAAAAAAAGAAAGAAACTGGAAATTAACATTATATTTTTAATGTACATACGTTATTAAAAGATCATAATCATTGTGTGTAAACTTTATTTTCTTTTTATTTTACATTCGGAGTTTTTTTAATTAAAAATTTTAATAAATTTTTTTTAATTAATAGCTAAATTTTAAGCTACAATTTATTTTTGGTGATAAAACGTAAAAATATTATTGCTCAATACTGAAACTACAATATCAAGGAAAAGAGATCAAAGTTATTAATGGCGTTGTAACGAAAGCTAAATTTTATAACTTATCAAACTTGAAAAGATATGTGTCAACTTCAATAAGCGATTTATATGGGAAAGGTCATAATATTCATTATTGAACATTTATTTTCCTATGAACTTTATATTCATTTTTCTTACAAATGATATAAAAAATCTTAAGGCATTATTCGTCTGCATATTATTCGTCAGAATATGTAGTAATCGGATGGAGATTTGACATTGTAATGCTTCGTATCTAACAAGTGCCAATATCAATCGCAAATTTATTGAAACGATAATTCTTGGATTGAGAAGTGCATTTTTTTATCGATCCAGTCAATTGAGATCCTTTCAAACCGAGGTGTTAATATTGTTCAACATTTATGTGTGTCGGTAATTTGTTGAAACATAAATAAAATAGTAAGAAAGAGATTCGATCAAGTTAAATATTTAATTGATAGGATCACAAAATTAAAAAAATGGCATGAAGTTTTTATTTAATTGTAAATTGAGACTATGTGAAAATGTCAAACTAATCATGGCAATGTGTTGCATAATATGAGTAACGATAAGATCAGATAGATAAGATTAGCCAGTGATAAATATTCTGGTGACCGTAAATTTATCATATTAAAAGAATCAATAATATACAGTCACGAGGTAATAATTTGTCGCTTAAAAGTCATTTTTCGCATACAAAGAAACTACTATTTAAAGTAGATTCTGAACAAATCAAGTCTGAACAAATCCGAAAATCTCAGACATCCAAGTCAGAGGAGGAGAAAGAACATCACGAACTATTAAATCGAAAGCCAGAGAGCTAAACATCGACTAACATTTTGGCTATGCGTTATAATGGAGATTATTATAAATCACTATGGAAATTTATTTCTTCAATGTGAGTCTAAATTGTTTCAGGCGGCTTAATAACGAAACCTATTCCAACTGGATATACCTCCTGTGACAAAACATTGACAATAAGAACGTTAACTACACACAACAATTAATACATAGATAATATACCAAGAATTATATGCTTTTTCAGCGATATTTAATAATGAATAAATCAATTCGATTTTAATATTTCATTTATTTTTGGTTATTTGTAAAAAGAACATGTCTATCAATCATTATAGAAAGTAACATCCTTTCCATACTCTAGCAATATGTACAGAGCAGACCCTTAGAAATCCCACCTGATGCACAAGCGAAATATCTTGCAATGAATGACTAGTTTCGGTGTAAATGTTGACCTGGCAATAGTCATCCAATGTTTTTGATATTTTGGAACATGCCTATTTGTCAACCCCCATCACAATTTTCCAAAGACTGCGTTTCTCATTTAGCACAGTCATGCATTTCAATACACGCTTATTCTTGTTCTCTGGTTCAATGAATGAGACATTCATCTTCTTGGCTGCTGAATCTTATCCATGGCGTGTAAACAATTAAAAATCGTTCTTTTCTTTGTAATTTTTCTACATGGAAAAGTTTAAGTAATGGCGATCATCTCAATAGAAAAAAGTTCGCAAATCTTCATACTTACTCTTCAGGTATGCATTCGATTATTAACATCATCTTTAAAAATTCTAAATCGAGATTCACATTGGCTATTTGATACGATTTTTTTTAACCAAGAGATGATTGATAGACATGCTTCCGTTGCACTTTATTCTTGGTAAAAATTTTAATGAATACTAGTCCGAATAAATGATTTATACTGCAAATTTTTTCTCTTTGACAATTCAACTTTACTTGATAACTTTGAACAGACTTCTATCATACAACAAAAATGCTATATATTTATTTGTATTCTATTCACAGAGATCGGTTGGTTGGTTGGGTTTTCTGGCGCAAGGTCCAAAAAGGACAAGCTGCGCCAACACTTCGCGTAAAATATTCATAAATTATAGGAAACCCAAGCACAACATTAAAATTAAATTAAAAAACAAAAAACAGTGTAAAAATATGTTTAAAATCCAGTAAAATTACAAAATCAAAACAAGCGAAAATACAATTTCAAAATTTAAATAAAATGAATGAAACCAATTTCCCTTAAAAAGGCAAAAAGGTTTCCGTGAGGTGGCTCCCCCACTAAATCATGCATGGTTAAAAGGTCGGTTTGAAAATATTTAAAACGGTAAATGTTAAAATATGGACATGAAATTAAAATATGAATAACAGTATATGGTTCATCACATATTCACAGAGATCATACAAAAATTGCTTATGCCTACACAAAATACAATGAATTGGTATTTGTATAAAATTTGTATTTGGTATAAAAGGAAAAAACTGAGCATATATAATTGAATGTATTCAATTATACATTTTTCAAATTAGGTACTTATATCATTCTCAAGAGCAATCAAGTATTCGTCACTAAATTCAGAGTCCAGTCAAAAAAAAAAAAAAAAAATTCTGTATTACAATAAAATATATATAAAATAAAAAAAAATTAAACCGATAAACGGTATCTGAAAAAAACCTCGTATTTTAGACCAGTTTCCTATATTTTAATCCATATTTTAATCCATATTTTAAACATTACCAACGTAAATAATAAGATAGTAAAATTTTGTCCCCGAAAATGAAAGAGAAAAAAAAGCCTAATGCAATTGCATCATTTCATAAGTTTGGTTATTTAGATGGCCCAATTATTCGTAAATTTAAAATTTGTTCTATATATCTTTTTTGTTAAACATTACTAAATTTCCTTTTACTCGTACACAACATCTGAACACAAAATCTGTAACTGTTTGTTTTAAGAGATGTTTACTCATATCATAAATTAAATCATTGATAAATTTCACAGAATTGAATTGACGACTGATGGGTAGCGAGCGATCTAGATTTCAGTGAAACAGATCGTGAGTTTTTGATTACAATTCAGAAGTTTGAAAACTTTTAAATCCTACTCTAATTACCTTTTGTAATAAAAATTGATCTTACAACCACAAAACAAACTATTATTTTATAATTTTATATATATATAAAATTCAGAGTCCGGTTAAAAAAAATTTCTGTATAACAATAAAATTTATCTAAAATAATATACAATATTTAATGGTTTAATATTTTGCATCAAAATTATAGTTGAGTAAATATAGGAGCATATTTAATTTTTAATCCATTTATGTGCACAGATAAATTTCGTAAGGAAATATATTTTATTAGAATTTTGAAACAATATAGTAAGAAGTTACAAAGTTCCTCGAAGGCAGTTCGAAGCTTGTATCTTTACAAACAAAACCTAATCAAGAGCACGTTCAAGAACAACAGAAATTTATTGGAAAGCATTCTGTTTCGAAAAACTTCTTCCGCATTGCTTGGAGATAAAGTAAATAAATTTATCAACACATAACATATCAGATTCTCAGAGCTTATGCCCATTATATCAGATTAGCGTAAAATATGTCACGATGACAAAGGCATAAGAAAAATATCAGTTAATTGGCGTTAACATGTTCGAGTAATATATATATTTGAACTTGCAAAAAGAGACTGAAAGAGAAAAAAAAAATCAAAAAATGTTTCTTTTTGCTAATCCCTATGTTATTATAGGTAACTGGTTATTTGCCGGAAGTGGGGAGAAGAGCAGAGAAAAATACGTGTTTCCGGTTGGCCTCTTTTTCTTCTTTTTACCAAGCTCAGTTTTTTATTTTTATTTGTTCTTTTTCTCTGTAATATTTCGTGGGAAAAATGAATACTTCCATTGATATATTCAACATGGTGTCAAGGTTCTAAAATTGAAAATTCTCACAAACCGTATTCTTCAATGTATACACCACTGTTTCCTTTGGGTTTTGAGGGGATGCTTCAGCCATGAATTGTTCTGCCCATATCATATTTCACTGAAATTTATGTGCATGTTTTTTTTTTTTTTTTTTTTTTTTTTTTTTTTTACTTGACAGAAGTAAACAATGTTCTATTTTCAAAGCATACAGTCCTGTCACAGATCTGAAAACAGGACAAGCCCGATTCAATCTAGATCTTTAAATTTCCATAAGCAGAATTAATTTGAAAAATCAAATTTTATTCACCTATTATCATAGTATGTGGATTCATAGATATTTTTATACTTTTTAAGTAATGTCTTTAATAATATTAAAATAATAAAAATATAAAAATAAATTTTTGTGTTTTAAAGTTGTACCAAAAAGTCTCATCTTAAGTTTAGAAATTATGTATTAACTGCATAATAAATGTACATAATCAGAATCTAATGCTAATTATGTTACAGAGTTTAAAATATTTCTTCAAATTTTTAGCATGTTTAAAGATTTTGCAAGTGTTTTTAACATACATTTCGTATATATAAATGTATAAAAGGTAAACTTTTTTAAAAGTAAATTGGATGCATTTTCATATTTTATGAATTCAATTTAATTCTGCTCTTTAAAAGAATTTGTGGTATTAATAACGTTTAGTCTTTATTTTAACATAAAGTTAAAATCACCCACTTAAATAAATGTAAAACAAATTTTTAAAAAAATATATAAAATGCTTAAAAGAAAAATATAAAAACTGCAGGTTAAATACATAAGCAAGGCTTTTTAAAAATAAGCATATTTTAATAACCTATTATAATACTATACACATATTACATATACTTTGTTTAAAAAAAACATTGCAAATTAAGAACTTACAATTCAAAGCACATACGTGAATTGTATTAATCTGCTTTGAATTTTTCTTTTTTTTTTACTTCATTGAATAACATTTGGATGCGATTTATATTATTTCATTAGAACAAAAAAATGGTCAGAGCAAAATTGATATTAATTCAACACTTAATCATTCTTTAAAGGGATAATTAAATATATGCCTTAAAAATGGATATATTTAAATAAAATATTCAAAGACAGTATAATATGAAATATAATTTTCTATATATTTGATTCCCAATAAAATAATATATTGATATAATGAAAATTTTAAATAATTATTTTAGAAACATTATCGAATTTTAAATAACACTATTTATATAGCGTTATTTAAAATTCATTTAAGAATATTTGGAAAAAAAATTTCTTAATCTAATTAAAAGTAGTACAACTATACGTTTCAATGAATCGCAACAAGAAATTAATCTAAAACGAAGATTAAACTCGGTTTTGTTCGTTGCTCTCCGATCACTGAGCGATCTCCGATATGTGCGGAAGCACACGATCTGATTTCACACAATTTGATATGGTTTCCGAGTCACAGTGAACATACACAATCAAGATGGAACTGTATACAGAACAGAATTCAGAACTATTCAGTTGCCAACTTAGGTCAAAACCAAGGATTTCAAAATCAGCGATGAAAATTAAATAATCAAATAATCAAAGCATTTTTAATAATACAATTAAACTAAGTAAAATGATTATTTCAATTTGAAATCACCCAAAATGAAAATGCAAAACTAAACTTCTAAAATTTATTTATTTATTTATTTTAAAAAAAAAAAAAAAAAAAAAAAAAATTTAAAACAAACTTTCGATTTTTATGATTATATATATATATATATTATTTTTCATCTGTGAAATCTTGACACATGTGATTAGCTTTTTATTATAACCAGTTATAATATTAAATCGAAATTTACGAAAGTTCGAATTTCCTTAAGGAACCTTAACGCCAGAGGGGGGGGGGATCATTATATAATCGCTAAACAAAAAATGTTATTAAAATATATAATTTTTCTTTTACATAGATAAATCTGCAAGAATTCGTGATACACATATTTAACTTAATAAATATTTAAAAAAGAATATAAAAATCATTTCTTGTATGCAGTTCCTTAAAATATTTAGTTTCATTTTTTAATGTTTATCACAATTTAGAGCTAACTTTATTTTCCGTAGAGAGAGACACAATAAAGAGAAAAAAATTCAATATAGTCAATACTTTCTTTATATAAAAAATGAAACAAAAGACTCGGAAAATAAATATTTTTTTATGCAATCATATCTGGCGAAAATGATGCTTTATAGAAACAGTTTCATAGAATTTTGGAAAAAGATCCAAACTAATATCAGACCTTCGTAACTTTTTCTTCCGTTCTTTTTTTTTTTTTTTTTTTTTTTTTCAATTTTTAAAAAAATGCATGAAATTGATATTATAGAACTTATGACTAAAATTAGCAAAACTTATACGTTAAAATATGTTCGAAATGCACTAAAACAGCATATAAAAGTTACCTTGAAAGTGCTACATAAAATCAAATTAATGATAAATTAATTAAAAAGAGACGAAAAATTACCACGTGAAGGAACAAAAGAATACTGTCTAAATTTAAAAAGCTACAGTAATACACTATTGAAGGCTGAAATCTTTAGAAATGTGAAGTATATAACACTGTTTCTTTTAACCAAATAAGTTAAAGAAATTATAAAATCACATAACTAATTTCTCTATTAACTCAAAATTAAATTAATTAAAAATCTTAGTAATATGTATAGTTTATATATCCATGGTTTTTCCTATATCTCATTATTAACCATTTATCGGAGTACCATTTCAATCTGTTGTTTCTTTTATCTTACTATACCATTTGTGGAAAAATTGTACAGCAAGTTGAACAATTATGAATTCGGGGAATGTCGTTATAAAGTTTTATGTAAAGATGCTTGTTTGGTTTGATTAACACGGCTCCGAACCAATTATAAGTATCCATGCTTGAAATGAAAATCAATCTCACAAACTGCAGAATTGAAGCCCACGGTGCAGACCATTCACGTACTAACACGGCTCAAGAAATGCACATAAGCACAGGTAATTTTAAATAATCAGAGTAAAGAAATTCACTTTTCTTCAAGTACCTTGTATACGGAGCTTTGATGTTTTCAATATAGGATATTCGCAGAAATTATAATTTATATTTTTTAAATTTAAATGAATATTTTGTTCTTTTTACTCTATGTATTAATAATTTTTTTTCATCAAAAGCTCTTTAAATATGTTCGAATTTTCTATGGATTTGGATGCTTAACAATTCGCTAAATGAAGAAAATAATAATATGATATTTATATAAAATAACTCATTTTTATAGTATACTTTTTTATATTCATAAAATTTTCATTACACTTTCCTCCTCGCACATTTACAATATACTTTCAATGTTAAAATACTTTTTTTTACTTGACGATTTTTAATGATTCGGTTCTATTTTTTTTATTTGGGAATTTATATACGACATAGAGAAAGAAAACGTAAAGCATTCACGTTATAAACACGTTATTGTAATTAAATCTTTATAATCATATGGTATAAATGTAATGAAATGACAATATTTTTACTTATAAGTTTCGCCTGGACATTGTATAATAGATTGAACTAGCAATTTTGAAAATGCATTAATTACAATTTTTTTAACCATCATTTTTAAACTTTTGGAATGAGAGAAAAAGTGACACGCTTTGGCATTTTTGTCTTTTCATAAAATTGTACATATTGGAACTATAATGAAGTCCGTAATTACACATTATTCTGCACATTTCCTGCAGAGTAACAAATATTTATTATTCTTTGTACATTTAGGTAGAACAAAGAAAAAACAGCTGGGACAGTATAAATGTGATATTATTTTCGAGAACAATTGTTTTACAGTAAAGGCTAATCTTGAGTACTCTTTACTGACTTAAGCTAATACAGCAAGAGAAAATAACATGTATAAATTCATGGTCATGTCATCATAATAAGCAATGTTTTTTTTAGATAATGTGCACTTAGAAAAACGAGAAAGGACGTATATTGACTAAATTTTACCTTTCCTCATAATCAAAAATTTTGTTTTTATCTTTTGATGTTGATAAAAGAAAAGCCGATTACATACTTTTGCAATAAATTCTAAAAAAATTACAAAAGTAAAAATAAATGACATGAAAAAACGCTAAATTAAAACTAAAGAAGTAAATTAAGATTTTAAGGTTGATAAAACAACCCTATTTTTTTCTTTAATAACAAAATAACAAATTAAATTTAATCTAGATACCGTGTCTTATGATGATTTTATATTTTCAAGTTTAAAGCGAAGATATTTAAAACAATACATCTAGTATGAGTAACAAAAAATTATAATTAGCTATTGATTTCTTAAAATAAGTGTAATGAATACTTTCTATTCATTAATAAAATTTGATTATTTTTGTTGTTTATCATATACATTCCAGAAAAATATCCTAAGTTCTGTACAGGACAGTGTTGAAATCTATATACTTGTGTGATCACCATAGTTATATTAAGGATTATCAATGTAAATGAATTATACAGTAGATGCATTTACTACCAAAATAAAAAGAAAAGGGTTAAAGAAAACAATCTTCTAACCAATAGTTAAAATATTCGAGACTTATTCGCAGTTCGCTTACCTTAGACAGTTCCATTTTAAGAAGATATTCTTGGAAGTGACTTACCACCCATTAAGTATATAATTTTACTGAAGACAATTGAAAACAACTGCACACATTGAAAATTAAATTTAAATGGTTGTTGCACATAAAGATGAATTATCCTTTTCAATTAAGTGTTTATACTTTTCCAATAGAATGATAATTGAATGTGGTCAATAATACACAAACAACTAATTTTAACTAGCTTTATATTGCTAATAACACGCAATAAAGTTACAAAGGGAGTATTTCACAACTGCATTAAGTCTTTTGCACAAGTTACAAGTTGGTTCTACAATGATTACTGATAAATCAAGCCAATAATCAATATAGTGTAAATAGAATAACGTAAATGAAGGAGACTTGAGAAAAAGGTTCTAAACGATAAAGAAAAAGAAGTATAATTGTTATCACTAGATTACTTAAAAGGTAACAATTATGTTTCTTATTTTTTTATATCTGCAAGAAGTTAGAGAGTGATTGGTTGATTAGTTCTACGAGATCACTTTTTGCAAACGAAGGTCATTTTGACCGAGACCTTTGGTTTATAGAGAATTCCAAACCACTGATAACATTCACAAGGTCATAAATATTGAGCTGAAGATTTACCCTTCAGATACTAGCTTAGCAAAGAGTTTAAAAAAAGTTACTTTATGCAATTGATGAACTTATTATCTCGAAACGGAAGTACAACCCAATATAAAAATGAGCACTAATTAGTAGCGACTGTTTAATAAATGTTAAAGCAAATTCATCACTTCTGAGGAAATTTGCAATTTTCAATCTGCTTTCTCTCCAGTAACGAATTTTGATACATTAAATTTTCATTTAAAAGTCGTTCAATGTTTTTACAAAATAAAATACCTAAGCAGCAAACATGTGGATCAATTACCATTTTAATTTTGTGTACAAAATGTTTTATTTTTAATGTAATTAATAACGCTAATATTGGTAAACGCAAAAATAACAAACACGCCACTGGTGCTGCTCAAAATCAAAATCGCAAGCTTCTTGAAAGCAAATGCAGAGCAAGATGGAATATCATAGGCGATTAACTTACTCACATTTCTGAATTAACATATGCGTCATACGTAGAAGAAAAAAATTAATCGAATAATTAAAATATACGCCGTTTTTTTTTTTTTTTTTTTTTTTCCTTTGCTTGACATTTAAGATAATTTTCCTATTTAACATTGTCAAAGAAAAGTTATCTGAACATCACTTCATCCGACAATAGTAATGAACATTAAATAATATTAAAATGTATAATTTTCTTTATATAACCGTAGATTACTACACACACAATATATATATAAGCAAAACTTATGGAAATTATTACATATATATAACCATTTTAACTTAAAATAATTAATTTTTTCTTCCCTCAAAAATTGCTACAATTTGACTTAATATTCCTTTCAGAAAGCATAATAATCATCAGAAAATAACAGCCAATTCAATTAGGATAATCAAAATACCAAGTTATGAATTGGTTGATTGGTTGTTCTCGTTACGATCAGTTATTTTCCCTCAAGCTAATTCAACTGAATTATAAGAAAAATAATAATATTCAAATTGCAGAAAATATGTGAACAATATAAGCAGATTAAATAAAATTTCAATAAGTTTTTGCATTTATCAACTACCCATTATGTTATCCTTTAATCATATAAAAATTCACAAAATTAAAAGAGAGAATGTATTAATCTTAATATTATCCTTAAGAAACATTCTTATTTCAATAAATATATGGCATACAAATAATAAAACATAATTCATGATGCACAAGTTTTTTTTTTTTTTTTTTTTTTTTTGTATTATCATAAAAAGGCAAATTAAATTTTCCCCCAATTAATGAATTTGATAGAGCGCATAATATCTTAGCAAGGCCATTAGAAATGGAACATTTGAAATTTCTTCAAGTATCGTACGTACAAAATGACGATAAAATCAATATTTAATTGCATTAACTAAGCAACAATTAATCTAACTTTACACATAAAAATTAAGTTTTACAATGATCGATTCAATATCAGCTATAAATGACAATATAGTAGTTTTTATTCACAAACAAAATTCAGCTCTTCTCTCAATGCCAATGTTAATGATAGTTCGTGTGTGAAGACAATAAAGGTATAAATCATTAAATGCCTTATTACATAACCAAACTTCATAATACTACCATACTTTCATCTAACCTAGTCTAGCCAATCGAACTTGGTGATTTTATAGATTATAATGAATGGATAAATGATTTTCCGATATTGTTAGCAAGCATATCTTACGTTTTTATTAACTTTTGCATTAGAAATATTATATTATATTATATAATATTATATATATATTTATATATATATATATATATATATATATATATATATATATATATTAAGGTTGGGGAAAAATAAATCCATTATTTTTACGTGAACTTTTTGTAACTACGTTCAGATTCGCTTTGTAAAAAGGTTTAAAACAGTTTCCAAGTAGATTTTTAGGTCTTGTGCGAAGCTACGACTGCTGACATGCTGTCAAGTTTGATAATTTTTGATATTTTATAGACATTCTCGACGATGTTGTATCCATGCGAGGTGCATCTTTAGCATCCAAATACCCAAACGGAATCGACGAAACCAAAATTGTGCGTAACTGGTTGTTACAGTCATATACAGGACGATAAACACCTTCACAATTTTAGCCACCTGGTTAGCATTTTCGCCATTATAAAAGAAAAACTAAAATGTATCGAATTTTCTGTTTGTTGCCTTCTATTTTTAGAACCTTGTACTCATAACCGAATTAATCAAACAAAAAACCGCAAGAGAATATTTTAGTGTCAAATGTCACCTTTCCAATGAGCATAAATTTGAAATTGTTTGATAGATACCTCATGAGATAACGATCACTACAGACGTCTACCGAAAAGATAATGGATAACTTTTTCCCCAATATATAATATATATATCTATATATATAATAATAATATAATTACCAACAATATCTTAAATTACATCAACACATATTAAATTTCGAACGATTTTCCAAAAATATGTAAAACTATGAATACAATTACATATATTTAATTTGACTACAATTTGTTATAATCTTTGGGGATAATAGCCCACATGACTAAAAAAAATCAAACATTTAATCCTTCCTCTGAATTTCAAAATGAATCAGTAAAAATTGCATCTTTGACAATGCTGCAATTTTTACTAATCAACTGATTAGTTCATGCTAAAAATTTAAACAAAATATTTTACGCATAAGGAAATTTCTAAATTTTATCTATTTTGAATACATATTTTCGATTAAAGAAAATTTATTTTATTTATTTTAGTAATTTTCTTTTGTACTTATTTACAATAATTATGTGGAATCATAAATTTAAAATATGGGGAAAAAATTCAGAGCACACACAATACCTTTTTACCATAATGTGAATAAAATAAGATTTTTTGCATGAATAAATATGTTCCATGTTCCAATTGCTTTTTTTATCAGCTATTGTGATATACGGATCCTTAAAAAACAAGAAAACGAGGGAAATTCAAAATTATAATAAGATAAAGAAGAATGACAGTTCTCTTCGTGAAAACTGTTTTCAGTGAGAAAAACTCTATTCTTTCGACTGCACAACTGGAATATTAACAGTTGAAAATCGTAAAAAAGTAATAAAATAAAAAAAAAATATTATACGTAATACTTCAATGCCAAAAAGTCACGGACATACCTTGCTTGAAAGTTACCTGGAAGCACAAGTTTCCATCCAATAAATTAAAAAAAAGGAACTTGTAACTTCATGCACTATTTAGCACTTGGAAAAAGCCAATGCCCAGACAATACTAACTTGACCTCTTATGAGTTCTAGTCAACATTTCTTATTTCTTTGCTTTTCATGTCTTTGTAGACAGAGAATTCAATTTCTTTGTCTTTCTTAGTAAAAAAAGAAGAAAGAAAGAAAAGAACTGCTGTGGACGAGCGGCCTAATTAAGATTTACAACAGTGAAATATTTTGCTATGAAATCTTCAAAAAAAGTATCAAGAAACGAAAACCTAATTACACTTTTTTGTAAGAACAGGAAACTGAAAATTTTAGGGCAAATGTAGAAATAAATAAAAATTATATTTTATATGAAACACGTGAGCTAATTATAAACTTTTCTTTTGTAATGTCATAAGCTTTGAAATTATAACATTTTTTTTTTATCATTAAAAGCAAACAATTATTAAATTTTATAAGTTTTTAAATAATAACTTCATGGGCATTTATAAAACAATGCATAAAACGAATTCCAAATACATCTTAATACACAAAATGTTCAAATAAAACGGAAATTTTAAAAATTGCATATTTAAAACAATTTAAAGTAGATAAATTAATTTACATTATAGAGACTATTAACTACTATTTCCAATAAATCAGCTTTAAAAATCTACTTTTATACATTTAAAAAAAAATTACTTCTGATAAATTTTAATAAATATTTTGAAAAAATAACACTAACCAATGCAGAGGTTATCGTTCTGCTTATCCTCCAACTTTCTTATCAAAGAAGAATCACAAATATAGATATACATTTCTGATTTCATATCAGAGTTCACTTTCAGAAATGTTCTCCAAATCATCCCAAATAGTATTATGTGCAAGTTTAACATTATTTCATTGTAATACGGAAATTAATTAATAAAATAAGCAAAAATTTTATTTACAACAATTACCCACATAACTTTTTAAAATTAATGTTAGCAATTTTAAATCAAGCAAAAAAATCCTTTCTTAAATAAAAATTGTAGTGAATTCTAAAACAGAATAATTTTTCTAAATGTTACTTTAATACTCTTTTCAACAAAAATAGTTCAACATTCGTTTTTCCTGGTAACTTCGTTATTCGGCAACAATATCTCTCAGTTAAGAACTCGATCTTAGCACAGATGCACATATTGATAGAGTGTATGCGTGATGAATTGTGGGAAAGGAATTATTTTAAGAAAAGCATGTTGTAGAAATACGAGCAGGTAAATAATTCGTATTTTAATACAGAAACAAGATTTATAATTATTCAACAGTGACAGTTATTTTTTCGTTATCAATAATTTTTAATTCATAAATACTAGCAATAACCAAGAAATTTTTAATGTTTTATTATAATTTAATAACAATTCTAGATTTAAAAAATAATTTTTTTTTTCCTTAAAATGTTTCCTGCGCTATAAAACTGTTTCGCAAATAGAAAATTTGATACGTTTCATTCAAGTAAATATAATGAGTTAACACAAAGAACACTTACCATATAACTTAGATGTAAATCAATAAAAGGAATGATGATTTAAAAAATTTCTAACAAGACAAAAAAAGCCAGTTTTTATTTCATCCCACAATTGAAATTGATAACTTAAAAGAAAAATCTTCAGTGGCATTAAAGAAATGATCCAAAATATACTTAAACTTTTTCATAAATATATAAATTGTACTTTTTTTTTTTTTACGAAAATTAATATTAATCAGAAATCATGTTTTTAGAAAGACTTGGATTTTTTTAAAGCAACTGCGCTGACAAATAGCATAATAAAGCTCTCCAACCTAATATATATATATAT
>JAPDSC010128185.1:88291-100678 GCA_026290005.1 Latrodectus geometricus
TATATTAGGTTGGGAAAAAAGAAATCCATTATTTTTACGTGAACTTTTTGTAACTTCTTTCAGATTCGCTTTGTAAAAAGGTTTAAAACAGTTTTCATGTAGATTTTTAGGTCTTGTGCGAAGCTGCGACTGCTGACATGCTGTCAAGTTTGATAATTTTTGATATTTTATAGACATTTTCGACGATGTTGTATCCATGCGAAGTGCATCTTTAGCATCCAAATACCCAAACGGAATCGACGAAACCAAAATTGTGCGTAACTGGTTGTTACAGTCATATACAGGACGATAAACACCTTCACAATTTTAGCCACCTGGTTAGCATTTTCGCCATTATAAAAGAAAAACTAAAATGTATCGAATTTTCTGTTTGTTGCCTTCTATTTTTAGAACCTTGTACTCATAATGAATTAATCAAACAAAAAACCGCAAGAGAATATTTTAGTGTAAAATGTCACCTTACCAATGAGCATAAATTTGAAATTGTTTGACAGATACCTCTCGAAATAGCGATCACTACAGACGTCTACCGAAAAAATAATGGATAACTTTTTCCCCAACCTAATATATATATATATATATATATATATATATATATATATATATATATATTAAATGTATACATTACACTAAAGTTAAAGTTAATTGCAGATATATTTTTTAGACATTTCGTTTTTGCAATGACTGCATGTATGCGCATAATCGGATGCTTCGGTCGATTACACTTTCAAACAGTAAAAATTTTAAGACACTTTTGTCACAAACATTCTTCCCAAATATCGATCCTACGATCAACTCATGCAATTTTATCTTTAATAATTTTTTTTATCAAAAGTTGTTTCGAAAGATGTTGAATCATTTGGGCACTTGTAATTTTAAATTTTCATAGGAAAAAAACATTTTTAACATTTTAGAGAATGAGCAGCAAAGTATCTCCTTTAAGCAATAGGAAAATTAAAACAAGTATGCGAGGAACGTAAATTGTAAAGCAGTTAAATGAAATAACTAAGATAAAATGAGAAAGAATAAAACAAAAAAAATTTTTAACGTTATTCAAATTATCCAGGAAATAGAGGTGAAAAAATTGGCTAAAAAATTGATTTAAAATTTATTTTCCTGAATGTTTTATGCTTGAGGCAAAACCAGTTTCAATAAAAAATATTCCCAACAAAAATTATTTGAAAGAAAACCTTGCCTTTACCAAATAAAATATTTTATTTTCCACTAAGAATGTTTTGTTGACCTATTTATACAGAATAGCTCTTCCGTATTTTAAAATAAGTCAACACAGTCAAGACAATTTGTCGTCTCGAATCATTAAGGAAAAAAATTGCAGGGAAAGTACATACATATATAAACAAGAAATTTTCACAAAATGGGGAAAATTACAGGTGAACAATAAAGATCTAAACTAAACGAGTAACATAAAAATGTTAGTAAACAATGCACATAGTAGCTTTAATATTATTATTACAGATTATATATTAAATAAATAATATGTAAATAATAATATATATTAAATAATATATATTTTTATTATTTACATAAAATTATGTAAATAATAATATATATTATTTACATCATAATATATAATATTACAATAATAATATATATTATTTACATATACAGAATAACACAATATTTAATATTTAAATATATTTATAAAAACAAATTATTTACATAAAAATGTAAATAATATTAAAGCTACTGTGCACATTCTTTATTAGTATTTTTATGTTACTCGTTTAATTTAGAACTTTATTGTTCACCTGTAGTTTTTCCTATTTTGTGAAAATTTCTTGTTTATAATGTATATACTTTCCCTTCCAATTTTTTTTAATATATAATATTTATATATATTATTTACAATAATATATAATATTTGTATATATTATTTACATAAAAACTTATAAAAATAGTTCAATATTAATTTTATTTCTCACTTTTGTTAAATTTTTCAAATATATTTTCATAAAATATTTATGTGTATATAAAATGTTCAAGTTATTTTTTTTTTCTCTCTCAAATATCACAGGTATCACATATTTATAATATATAATATATAAAATTCTAAATATACACATATAGAAAATTTTATAATTTAATCAAATTACTTTTGTCGCAGTTCGATTTATTTGTTTGGTTTATCGCTCAGTGGTCATTTTTCGCCCACGAAAGCTAATTAAATGGAAACCTACAGTTTAAAGAGGATTCTGAACCATTACAATCAATCCTGAAGAGGGACTCGAACTTACAAGCTATTGAGAGCAAACCATTCGGTTGCCGCTCGGAGATTTTTGTCCCAGAAAGTGATGAAATAAGCACACTGTGAATGAGTGCAAAAAAAAATCTAAAAATGTATAATTTATTGAAAATTATTAAAATGATAATCATTAAAAATGTTTTGTTTATTCATTTTTATAATTCATTTTATTCTGATTAAGTTATTGTTGATGAGTCTGCTTTAAAAAAGATAATCATTTTAAAAATCAGTTTCTTAAAATTAAAATTTTTTAACAATTTATTAATTAAAATAGCTATTCTAAATTAATTTTTTTTTAATTCTTACATTTTATGATATGGATTAATTTCCTCAACTAATTAAATACAAATAAAATTTTCCACAAAAAATCTGCATATTTATAATTTCAAGACTATGTGAAATTAGTTATGGTTTTCATTACAAAAAAATATAACCAAATATCCACATTTATAAAACACTAATCCTATTAAAAATAATGTAAATTTTTGGACAGTCACTGTGTGTTTAATTTAGAACAAAGTTAAAGAATTTACAAACTATTTCAAGATATTATAAACATGACATATTTAAGTCTCATATTGGTAACACACAATTAGTACAAATTGAGCTAATATGAAAACAGCTTCTTGAAAAAAGCAGATTGAAAAACATAAAATGGAAGTCGAGAAAAAAATTAATGTGCTATTAAACAAGCAAAAATAATACTACATTTGCGAAGTAAAAACATTAGAGACAATACATGCAATGGATTTATTATTTAATATTCAACAATAAAAATAAAGTTTATTGAAAATTTAAATCTCAAAGCAATGCTGATGAAGATTTAAAT
The DNA here is from genome assembly GCA_026290005.1 of Latrodectus geometricus. Lineage (NCBI taxonomy): Eukaryota > Metazoa > Arthropoda > Arachnida > Araneae > Theridiidae > Latrodectus > Latrodectus geometricus. The sequence continues at coordinate 91,384 of JAPDSC010128185.1, forward strand.
ATCTTGCAATTTTCTAATCCTGTCTTCATATTTTTTAACTTTTAGGCATCATTTCTGCTTAATATTTTCAAAACAGAAACTTTTTTTTTCCTAAATTTAACGCATTCGCCAGCATCAAGATCTTAATAAAGTTATTTTCCAAATTCAACAGCACTAGCAGACATACGCAACCCAAGAAATGTCAAGTATTTATAATGAAACGATATAGCCCAATAAATGAAAAAATTACTGAAATAACAAGTCACATGATTAAATGTGTATCTGATTTATTTCAATATGTGATCAGTAAGTTGTATTCTGTATATAATAATATATGTGGATTCCAAAATATTATAAATATTCAAACCAGAAGTAAATCGAATCCAAAAATTTGAAAACCTTATGGTCATACGGTTATAAGCTCGATTACAAATCATTCGGTAAATCAATTCCAGATACTTGAAAACATTTCCGACTCTTAAATCTGAATTTTGTGATCTAAAAATACTGAGTTTCCTTAATTTCTTTTTTATCATGATTCTTTTCAAATGGCATAACAGAGGCAAAATAATTTACAGCATGAATATGTAAAAATTTAATATCGGGTTGAAGTGAATCTTTTTCCAGTGTTAAAGATAGCGATGATAAATCACTCACAGAAGGAAGTGAGAAAGAAAAGTAATAAATTCTTTCCCATAAACATTACTTTTTTCTTTGGGAGGTGAAAACTTCCGGTCACCATAAGACAAAGGGCGAAAAATGGATCGCTATCAAATCCGAATGTCAGTGACCTTGGAATGCCGGTTCCAGGCCAAGAAGCATGACTTGGTAAACTTCACAGTAGACTTACGCTTAGTAAAATAGACACCACATATAAATTAAGACATTCGTCAATATACCAAAAATAATTCTGATAATATGAAAGAAATTATTTAAATATTATTAAAATTCAACTATTCAACGACAAATAATTATGTCACAACACAATTATTTTGTACTATATCGTTGTAAATAACGATTTTTATTAAACCACTATTTTGAATACAAATGTATGCCCGTTGCACTTTTCTTTTGAATTTTTCCTTCGCACCAATGTGGAAACCAGCATAACTAATTTAAAATAAAAACGGTATAGATCACTAGCAATAATGATACTATCAATCGTATAAAATATGTTCTCTAAGGAGATATGTTTACAACAATGTGACTGAGGTATAGATACTTCTTGCAAAGAAATATATTAGCTGTTTAAAATAGACTTGAGGCAGGAACCGCTCTTCAGAGCAAAATGTCTGGGTTCGATCCCAGCCTCTGTTGAATAACGGGAAACATAGAGAGCTTTTGCCTACTGCAAACGTGTTTGTCTGCCTGCCTGACTGCCTGCATGTCTGTGTATACTTGGAAGTATTCTGGGTTTACCCCATTGCGATCAATGAAAAATACTACCGGTGAACGCTAAAATGACTTATAACAGCCTTAGCTCTTTGGGCTGTGTTCATTACAAGGTGCTTAACATTCATATTTATTTTAGCTAAAACATTACGCATAATTTATATTCTTGATTTTAAATAAGATCTGTACTTTTTTTAAAACTGAGTCTGACTTTTAAATTACAATTTATACACAATATCTTTTTATAAAATCAGAGCATCGAATTTTCCAATAAAATGTTATAAATTTGTGCAGAATATAATACACTGAAAACACTTTGTATGCGCAAAAATGAAAATCAAGAAAATTGAATCGAGTATGTTTATAGGGTTAACCAAATCTAAAGGCAAAAAAAATCCAGAAATTTTTTTACGAACTTCTTTCCTTTGTCTAATATTTGCAATTTTTACAGTTGATTGTCTGAAGTTTTACAATGTAATTTCATGAGTTCCGTAATTTGTTTACAAATTAAATGTACTAAATAGCAACATTTTTAAACTGACCTATCCCAGACACCATAAGAAACAAATATTGAAGAATTTGTTTCTTATGATGAAAACAAGTTCCTATACAAATTTGAAATGCATGCCATGAAATGTCATTTATTACCAAAAATAGATGGGGTTGAATATTTCAGCCTTGCATTTTTAATTCGTCTAATATGCATTTAAATTAATTTTAGGTTTTTACTAAGAGAAATTATGTTATATAATCTGATCAAATAAAATTTTAAAACATTATAGCCAAGCAAATACAATCAATTACCAGAAAAATTTGTAATAACGTGTCTACCCCTATATGCAAGAAAAAATACCGCAATACTGTGTACCATGCTCGACTAATATCCGAAAATATTCTGGAGGCAATTTAAACCATAAATACTGCTGGACAATCCTCAAATCCATACAGTTGAGAGAATCCATTGAAGTCGTCTTCTGAATATCATATTGCAAGTCAGCACAAACATTCTGTTTTAACTGACATTTGTTGATATCTCAAAATAGAAATCCACAGTAATTTGAGGAAACGTAATATCATATATGGAGACGTGTGATGTCACACTGCGCCGTTGATATCGTCCATATCCATCAGAATGCACAGTAGATCTAAATGGTATTGATCATTAGACAAAATGCTTACGCGCGTACCTTTTGTCAAATTCATCTTCAGAAGTTTCTAGTCTTTGATAGTCTAATGGTGATGTTGGCAGACCCAGATGAGGCATAAAACTCGACGTTGTATACATTTAACACATGCGAGCTACAGGTTCAGGGAACCCATATCCATGATAATCCACTCAACAGTTCGTAAGCAGACATGTTGATGCCTCAGCATTAAAATACACAGCAATTTGAGGAATTTTTGCACCTCTATCTCGTTTAAGAATTCTTGTAGTGGTCGACTATCCCGTCCTTTCAAGGTTTTTGCTGGCCACCTCACTACCAATGTTTTACAAGTCTGGCTAGAATAATTCTTTTTATTCAATGGTCATTTTCATAATAGGTTTCCGAACTACTACAAACATCCAAACCCAAGGTGGTATTTAAGCTTACGAACTGTAGAAACGAAAGCCAGATTGCTAACTATTCATTCGGCTGCAAAATGAACGATGTTTTACGGATAGGTGATATTAACAGTATATTAGTGAAATGAACGTAAAAGAAAAGTCCAAATTGAATTTTACTTCTGAGATGCAATCTCATTTCTCGTTGATTGACTAACGCCACATTCAGACCACTTAAATCTTGATAAAATGTCATTTTATAGGAATAATCGATTTAACAACTTTGTTAGATATGTGTCCTCTTATATAGGCGCTGCTTACCGGATTACATTGCTGATTGGTTACATATCTCCATTATTTGCATATGCAAGCCTGCACTAATTTTTTAGGATACTACCAAACACATCAAAAATTTTTGGGGATTAATTGGCTAAAAGATATAACGTTTCAAAACATAAAAGAAAAATACTGTACATTTATCACAGAGCCCCTTATGTAGATGAAATGATCACTGTGATTCCCAATGAAATCTGTAGCCACACAAATCATGTTGCTTTTCACTTAAAGTACATGATGTACGGATATGATCTGAATGACTTTTCCCTCTTAAAACTTTTACATTCTTGTATTCAAATTGCGGCTAAAACATTGATTAATTTTTATGAATCAATTAGCCCTAATCAGATGCAATCCAACTAATATTTCGCCAAAACACTTTCATTGATACAGTCTAGATTGGATACAGATAAGACATATTAGTGACAAACTGGTGTACAATTCATTAAAATATAACCTTCTGAACACAACGACAAACATCATACCATTGCATATTGCAATCATAAATGTCATAAGTGTGGAGGTCGATCTCCCATTTCACTTGGCTACAGGTGTAATACAAGGTAAACAAGAAAGTTCTTGTCGTTTTTAATGACCCAAAAGAACATGACCAACAGAAAGTGCAGCCTATTGTTAGCCCTCGCAGTAGAAGTAATCATCATAGGCATCCAACATTTCCTGCCAACGTCTCTCCAGTTGCACAATCCAATTGCAGTAAAACTCGGGGGATCGGACGCAAAAAAATCCGTGAGAGCTTGGAGCAAGTCTGCTCCATTGGTGAAGGATTTTCTACAAAGGTGATTGTGCAGGGAATGAAAGAGGTGATAATCTGATGGAGCAAGGTCAGATGAGTAAAAAGGATAGCACTAAGTCTCCCAAACATGTCGTTGTATGGTATTACTGGCCACCAGCTCGACATGCGGAATAGCGTTATTGGCCAATAATAGTATAAACTTGCGATTACCCAATGTTTGCTCCTTCTGTTACAATGTCTATTGTACATATTCCAATTGCTGCTACAGGTTCGTAGTGACCATTTGGCTCATTGGTAGCAGCTCATAGTGAACCACTTGACAACTAGCCCACCAAACATAAAGCATAATCTTATTAAGGTGCATAGGTGATTTTGTGCTGTGAAGGACAGTATCCTGAGAATCAATGTTTGGAACGCCTGGGAGTGTCATACACGACCTACTTTTTATCACTGGTCAATACTCGATTAAATAAAGATGCGGTAAGGTGGCGAAAAAGCAACAATGAACAGGCTGCCCAGCGTTGTTGTTCATTGACTTCCAACAGAAGGTGAGGAACCCATTTGCTCAGCCAGTACATCTTTCCTAAGCGAAACAGATGAAGTCTAACCGTTTCACTAGAAACATTAAGTTGTCTGGCAAGAGTACCACGCGTTTCACTATTGTCTCCTCAATGGCGCCAGCAGAGCTTCGTCATTCAAGGCAAGTAAAGCAAACAATACTGAACTCTTCGCTACTTTACGAGTTATGATTGATGAATGTGCTCCGTGGACCTGCTTTTATAACGACTGATATCCCTACTCTCAACTGACTAGTATCTCAACCATGGCATACATTTATTTGCATACTAATTCCCATTTCATTCAATGGCAATGCAAAAATGGCAAGAACTATTAGTTGTTTTGTATATCGACTTTTAAGTTATAATGAACCAGGTGACCTGATATAGATCTTCAGACACAGCAGACTTGTTTCTATAATCGTTTAATTACAAATGTCGAAGAATCATGTAATTAATTCATTTTCTTAGCTCAGTGCTCCTAACAGCATGCTAATGCTCACAGTCAGCTGTTCGTCTTCTAGAAAGAACTTTAAACATATTTTAAAAAATCGTAGCAAATTTTAACATACCTTTTAATGTGCAACTCAATATCCTGGTGTTTTATACGATTGGCTTTTTTTATATACTTCTCAATGCATAGGTCTGTTTGGCTGTTAAAAATATTTTTGTATATTTCCATTCGCATACAGCAAACTATAGCTTTTAGAATTCAGCGTAGCCCCCTCCCCAAAAAAAATCAATATTTTCCTTAGCGATTTTAACTTTCGAAATTATGATCACTTTGGTTAATAAAAAACATTATAATACAGCAAACATTTATTTTATTAAAAATGAAAATATGTATATAAAAAAATATTGAAATATAGAAGTGATAGTAATTGAAGTCTAAATTTTCGACTAGTAATACACTTGCCTTATTGATTAAATGGTCAGTGATTTAACAGATACAAATTCTGACAAATTTTATTTTTGAGATTATATATATATATATATATATATATGCAAAAATCTAAGAAAAAATTCCATCTCAATTTTGTAAATTTTTAAAATACATCTTTATCATAGAAGAAAAATTAAGTGTAAAAGAAAATTTAATCAATTTTCCATAATTAAGAAATAAATTCTTATTAAAAAATATTTTTTTTTATTTCAAATGCATCAATTTCAAATGCCCATGATAGCAGAAATATATCACTGAGGAATAGTAAATTCAACAATGAGAAAAATCAAAACAGCTTATAATTGTTTAAATCAAGATTAATAATAATAAAGACTATTGCAACAGATAATTTATAATATTTGCTGTAGGAGAATAAAAATTTGCTAAATACTGTTAATTCTTGGATAAATAAATTTAATTACATGTATGATAATCATGTTATTAAAATCATGTTAGGTTCTGGGGAAAAAAGATAAACTTAATAACGAATTTCTATCTTCTAAAATTTTTTTTCTTAATATTGAAATATATATATATATATATATATATATATATATATATATATATATATATATAAAGCACTCATATTCAACTATGCATTTTACTTTCATTTAAAGAATTTCCCTTTAGCTACAATTTTTTTAATTATATTAATTGTTCTCATATGTCTCATTTAAAAATACTTCTAAAAACATTTAATTATTCCACAAGAGAAGAAAGATCCCGGAAAAATGTTTCAATAAGAAAATTTTCATAAGCTTAGAGATCTATATTGATAACCTGGTACAGTTTTAATGAATATAAATAAAGAAAAGTTTACATTTATTATTATATATTAAAAATTAACAAAAAATATGCTTCTTAAAAACTGAAATGCAGATAATGTATTCAATTTATCAATCATTTGGTTCAGTAATTCAACTGGCTTTAAAAGAACACAGTTGAAAAACTAAATATATATTTCTTCAAATTGCTAAATATTTATTGGAAAATACATAATTCTTCACTTAAAATTTAACATTAATCACATTTTAAGAAATTTTGAGAGGTGTTCGTAAAACATCTTTTCTATTATTTCCTATCTCGTGTCGTCTACCTGCATGTGCAGTTGGATACTACATTTGCAACATAACAGTCATTTTCAGACATATTCATTGATAAGGTTATACTATATAAAATAATATAACTAAAGATTTCTGGACAAGACTCCACTCATTTATTCAAGCAATATTTCAAGTTCCAAGTACAATTCTTAGAAATTCATGCAAACTAAAATATGTCAGAAAGTTGAAAGTCATTAATAAAAATATAAATTTGTTATAAATACAAATGCTATCAACAAAAAACAAAATTAAATTTGATGCAAACACTTATTCAATAGTTTTAACATACTATACTTCATTCATTTGTTTACAATTATTATGCATACATTATTTCTTATCATATAATAAATATCCTTCCATATTTACAAAAGTATATTTTTCCTTATTTCTTTCATTACTAAAGAAATATACTTAAATTTTAAACTTTATTTTTGCATTTAAGTTAAAAATAAGGGCTTTAATTAATAAAGTAATAATATTTTCATATTTAATTGTTTTTAAAAATTAAATATTTTAGAAATTTGATATCAAAGATGTCATCATGAAAATTTAAAGTATAAATTTATTAAGGAAGTTTAATAATATGTTAAAATTAGTCAAAAGATTTTTACAATTCATAGATGAGACCTTCCTAAGGCTTTCCTATTTTTAAATAATGGTCTTTTCTTCTTCTCAAGATCCTCTTGATAAGAACAAAAAATGGTATACTTCTGAATCAATTTTGACTGTAATGATCTTAAGTCAATCTATTTTTTAAAATTTACAAAAAACCAATTCAAATAAAATAGCAACCATCTGAAACCAAAGCTTTCTCATGTTAAAACTTGAAGAGAGACATAACTAATAATGTTCTCAATTTTGTTTTTTATTATTATTATTTTACATTTTTATAACACCCAATTTTAATTCCTTTTTTTTTTTTTTTTTTTCCTGCCTTATACTGGGTTACATTTTCTTATAGACAAATTTGTAGGCATTTATTGTAAACAAAAAGTTTTCCTATTTTTTATTAGAAATGATTTGCTATACTTTTTAGGATTATATTATGCAGTACTTAGTATATGGAAAATTTAACTACTTTTCATCAATTTAATTTATTGAAACAGAAATATTAATAATAATTGTACTTTCAAAAGATGTTTTATATAATTTATTATCATTATTTTAAAGAGTATATATTAAAAAAAAATGTCTAAAATACAATTAAAAAATTTTTATATTTTAAAGGGATAAAATATTATTTTCGATACAATAAAAAATGTACCTTTGAAGGAAAAACTAATGTTTTAATTAGATACAAATAGAAAATAAAGACTAAAACGATTATACAATTCAACCATTTATGTTAAATATAACTATATTAAACATAAATAATCAGTTTGGATAAATCGAATAGATTTGATTTTATTACTAGATAAATTTAAACAAATCTTTTATTAACAGAAGTACTTTTTTTTCAGAATTGTTATCTAAACATTATAAAAATGAATTATGCTTAATTTTTAATTCAAAAAACGAACATAAAATGAACATGTAAATTTAAGGTGTAACTATTTCTATAAAATTAATATTAATGATATTACTTATTACCTAGGCTCTGGGCAATGTAGTCAACAACAATGTATTATTGAGAATCACATTTAGAGAGAAAAAGTTTTATCTAACCCATTAACTCTATTCAAGTAAATATTATTACTATAAGTATTGATATATTTTTGAATGTATAATTAATCATATATCGATTGCTTAAAAAATTATTATTTTGTAACTGAGGTGGAAAAATTATTTAAAACGACAAATGGTAAAGTATGTAAAAAATAATTAAATAAAAATTGAAAATTTATGACTGGTGTAGACAAGTGTTAACAGGAAAACATAAAAATTTGTGCTATAAAGATTTTTTGATGCAAATATACATATTAACTAATTCACTTATAGAAAAATTAAATTTCAATACAGAATGTAACTAAACAGAATAAAAAAAATATTAAGAAAAAATTTTTCTCTACTCAACACACTTAATTTGTATTAATGCACATCTTAATTTTTTACTAAAATTTGAAACAAAAATTTTATTACACTAATTCTGAAAATCCCTCTTAAATGGAGCACAATTAATCAACTGAATATGAAGTTTACTTTGTTTTCTAATGGCAAATAAGTTTTATCAACAAAATAATTTTAATACAAGATTTGTGAAATATATATATATATATATATATATATATATATATATATATATATATATATATATATATATATATATATATTATACATAAGAAAATGAAAAAAGCTGAAGTTTTGAAGAAAATATTAATTATACAGATTTCAGAACATTTTTAACTCATAGCAATTTTCAATACATAACAATTTTTAGATTTTTTTTTTCAGATAGAAAGCACTTAAAAAAATAAAATGATATACATAAGATAGTCTTTTGTTTCAAATGAATTTATTAAAGTTTTTGTTAATTATAAGACTTGCAGCTATCTGCTTTTAAATGAAGAATTAAAAGAAAATGTATTTAATTTCCAAAACTTAAATAAGTTTCATAATATTTCAGATGTTAACTTTTATTGTTATTTATGTTAAATATAACTATAACTAAATTAAAATATTATTTAAAAACTTAAATCTGTATGTGAGTAAATTTTAAATAACTTGATATGCACATTTGACTATGTGCAC
>JAPDSC010128187.1:0-43204 GCA_026290005.1 Latrodectus geometricus
ATGGCTGCGAAAGAATCAATCAAACTTGGTTGGTTCTTTCGCAGCCAACCAAAAGAGGATCAATATCACCTTGCATGGTCCCAAGCCATGAAGCATATTCTTAAATCTCAAACATTTGCATCATGACAAACCGCATGGACAATGGCCTACCAGAAAAGAATTACAAGCAAAATAACTTCTAAATTTCTGAGTCAAACCTACTGGATAACCCGTATATAAATTACTTCGCTTCTGAAATGAACCATTACCAACATACTTTCAAAAAATAAATAGAACGTCTCCATCTCTCTGTTTCTGTGACAAAGAAGACGATCCCTTCCATTACATCAAACAATACACCTACAGGGCCCAGCAACTTATCAAATGCCCTCAAAACCTTAGCTCTACTGATCTTTTCGGTTCTGCCTTCGTTCAGCTCTACACAAGAAAAAATTAACATTAATCACTATGCTCCTCACAGAAAAAGGTCTCGAGTTGTAGAAAATTAGGAGCCTCCCTTCCACCAGCTCCACAGATGATTCATTCGACTCACACTAAGACTTTATATTTCAAAAAACCTATTTTTAGAGACTTCACAAATGAAGTGACTACATTTTCCCTACCAATCATAAGATCAAGGATTCTTCAGCCACACAATTGTTGCACTCTCCATTAGTACATAATGTTTTCTTGTATTATTTTCTTATACGTTTTAATATTCCTCTCTAATTTTTATATTAATTCCAATCATCCATCCTTATGTTGTCCTCCTAAAATGTAACCGAACTGTAATATATTGAGCATTGTGTGACACAATACAAGGCCTTAAGGCCCAGCTACTGTATATTTTTCATTCTCATTAACGAGTTGAGATGATGGTACTAGTTTGGGCGACCTTCTGTCTTTCTTGAAGGCAAATGATTGTTCCTGAAAGTGATGAGTGCACTAAATCCAATAACCGAATAATACAGTAGGGGCTTCTATCTCATCTTTTATGTATCTAAATTGTTTAATTTATGTACCTTAATAGAAACTTATTATTTGTTTTTAACGTATATATGCAAAACGTTTTCGTATTTTGTTGAACAATGTAGGTGAAAACTTTTCTTGAAGTTAACAAGTTTAATTTTGATACGTTTACTTATTATTAATGAAATATTTTAATTTTTTCAGTTACTGTCGCCAAGGAAAAGTTGAATGTGTTGGTAAGCCGTGTCAAGAAGTCACCACTTATGTTTCAACTAGCACATCGACTCCTGTTTCTTTTGAAGGATGTACGAATGGATGGAGTGACTGGATTAATTCTGTACATCCAGAAGAAAATGTAAGCTCAGTTATAGATCTTATTATTATACAACAATAATACATAAAAAATGCATTTAATATAGTTAAATATCTATATTATAAGAAATATTAAATATCTAAATCATAACTTGATTTTAATATAGTTTAATTAAAAACATTTATTTACTATGTTCTTAAATATTTTCCTAGAATATTATATTATTTAAAATGCTAAAAATCATAAAATACTTACTATTTAATTCTTTAAGAAATTTCATTACATAAAATATGCACATTAGTTTTAATGTATATATTTCCATAGTATTTATATCTAATAACAAAAATAATAGAAGAAAAGTACAAGCATATTTTATTTTAGATGAACATGATAAAATATTTAATTTTTACTGTAATATGTAATTTTTGTGCAATAGGAAATATAATATATTTCAGTTTAATAAGTTATTAATGATAAAATATAAAATCAAGTTATTGAACTAAGAATTTCTTGTTGCACTGAAAAACTAAAGCTTTTATCTGCATAAAATTATAAACTCATTAAAAATATTTTACTAAAGTCTTAAGTCTTATATTCTCTAACGCAGATTATTTTTACAATTTTTCAAAAATCAATTTTATTAATAAATTATTAGCTTTATTGACAAATAGTGATTAATTATTAATAATATTTCTTAAAAGGAATAAACTTACCTTAACAAAATTCTAAATTACATTGTACTAGAAAACAATAATTAACAGAATAGAAATTCACAGGTGAGGGAAATTAATATACACAAATCCGATTTGTTATAAGTTATTTGTTATAAAGGATCGATTTGTTATAAAGGATCGATTTGTTATAAAAGAAAATATTTTAGAAGGAAAAAACGTTGGTTGTCCTATTAATAAATGAAGCTATATTCAGGCACACAGCTGATTTTTCAATAAACTCAAAAAGCTTAAAATATAAAATTACAGAGCCCGAGTATTTATTTTGCATATCAATAATCACAGTAAATGGCACTTTTTAGTGAATGATGACATTATAAATTCAGTAGAATTATAAATGAATTATCGTAGTGCTTCCACATCAGTTTCAAAATTTGATAAACGTAGAGATTTTTAGTATTCTAAACTGTAAAATGTTAAATCATTTGTCCCCAATAATAAAACCATATTGGAATTTTATTTATTTCTGATATTTACTAAGGTTGATGAATTACTTGTAACAAATAAATTAGAAATTTATATACACTATGAAAGATGAGGCATATTATTTACGGGCACATAGTTTTTTTGCACTATTTATGATTATTGCTTTTCAGATCATCTATTAGACTAAAAAGATCCAAAATTCTGATTAATGTTCAATTATTTCAAATGGGTTTCACAAACTTTTCGTTTCTTCCAAATATTAAATTATATCAAATTGGTAGAAATGATTAGATAATAGCTTACTTAAATCGTTCCAGTGCCCACAAGTTTCATAAAAAATACATAGCTAAAGTATTATTTACCAAGAACTTAATAACTTTGCAGGATTAGCGCTATCACATGTACTTGAAAGAATGCATTAATGTAAGTCCTGAGGACTAAATTAGCCACATATTTTCAAGGATCAGTAGAATCCAATGAGTTTTAAAATTTCATCAGCATTTTAGTTAAATAGTACCTATAAATAAAAAGGTTAAGCTAAAATATAAAAACATGTGATCACATAATCATAAAAATTTTAGATTTCCTTGTATGTGTCATAAATTAATATATTTAATTTAAATAAAAATTAAATTTGTATATTTTAAATATGTAATTGAGTAAATATTAATTTTAGCATTTCTTTTGCTAGAAAAAGTATATAACGTTTTTATTACTTTAGTTTGGAAACGACATTGAAAGCCTGTCATCGATCGTCCTTGAGGGAAGAAGTCCTTGTCCTTTAGAATTTATTAAACTTATAGAGTGTCGGGTAGCAGGCAAAGAAGAGCCTTCCGAGCTCACAAGACAAAATGTTACTTGCAATATTCCACATGGAATGTCTTGCAACAAAAGAAGATATTCAAATTGTTTTGATTATGAAATACGATTCTTCTGTCAGTGCGAAGAAGAGGGTAAGACATTATTTTTTAAGTAAGTAAATGCAGTTTGAATGAAACACTATTTTAACATTCTGAGATACGTAAGCTTTAATTTTTATAAATACGTGTGTTTGTACTCATCAGAAGAAAAAAATATTTGAGAAATTAGTAAGGTCGCATGTAATTAACTATTTAATAAATCCTTGAAAACCTCCTTTCCTCCTTGAAAGCGAATTAATAAATTAAAATCAGTATCTCATTAGTATTTTAATTATTGTGTAAAATTAAATTACTTATATCATTGGTTTAGACAAGTGTCCTGTGGGAAAAGAATGGAGTCACTGTGCATTTGATTGTAAGACTTCTTGCCACTCCCTTCTCACAGATTTAAAGAAAAATGGGGTGTGTAATGAAAACGTAGGATGTGCCCCTGGCTGTCTAACAAGTGCTTGTGAATATCCATTCGTTTCCAGAGATGACACGACATGTGTTACACCTGATCAGTGCACTTGCAAGCTACCATCTGGAAAAATACTTGCAGTAAGTGCCTCATAGTTCTATATATCACTGTACAAATTAATGATATCATATTAATATAATATTTTTAACTGAACTCTGCTTTATGTAGCATATCAAGCAAACTGCTTACAGAGCTTTAGAGAAATTAAATATTCTAAGAAAACTTTGCGTCACTTATAGCTCAAGATCTCATAAGCTAAAATCCACTTATTGCAGTATAAACTGATCAGTGATTGAATATACCGCTTCAATATGGACTCAGACCCCACTTGTATTAAAAAGAAAATAGATTCTGTCATGCACAGAAATTCAAACGTTATCGGTGGTGCAGTTTCATTAACCAACAACAAGAAAGCCGAGCATGAATGTGGTGTACTCCCTTTGAAAAATGTGTGAGATTTCACCACATTCAAATTCATTAAAAAACTCCACAATTGTTCTTGGTTCTATTCTGAATATATCTAAACAAGTATTTTCAATGAATGGAAATAATCAATTAGATTCAAATGATCCTCGAATTTACAGCATCATACAAATATTATAAGTCAATCAAATTGCAGCATTCTACCTTAGATTCCTTTAAGGGCCAATCAGTCACGGAAATCAACCTGAATATAATAAAACCAATCTTAACCTGTTTCAACATTGCTCTAAAAAAGAAGGTTCCAATGCTTTTAGTCAAAAAGCATTGGAATCTGACAGTCTCCTATACCATCTGTTCTTCAGATAAATCCCTCAACAAAGACGGTGTGCCATTCTCTTTTTTCTTCCAGATGACAGAAAAGATCAAAATCAACACAGGTTTAATCTTCCCTAACTTTTCTAATGAGCTCCTGGTAGGAAACCTTCAATTTTTAACTGACAGGCTCGCAAACTTTAGATACTATTGAAGGATTTATAACCCTTTTAATTCATAAATCAGCCTTAGATGTCATCATTAACGGCGAGACTAACATCACTTCATTTAGAAATTTTCTACTCGAGTCACTGCATAGCTAGAGAAACACTTATGTGATGCAATGGATATCTACTCATGTAAATATTGAAGGAAATGAGTTTACTGATTCTTTGGTCAAGAATGCCAGAGATTATGGTTAACCTAGTACAAGAATCAGACTGGCCGATGCAAAATCAATAACCAGATTTAGATCCTGCCTTTTCTAGAGGTCGCTCATCACAAACTTCGATTTCCCGAGAATCCTAACATCTACATTGCAATATTAAGGACCCATCATTTTCAGGGTACGATGATACATCCTGGTGAAATCAGCTCTTACACACAGTGTTAAAAAAACTGCACAAATCTCCAACCGAACACACCGAATCCAATCTGTTCACACCAAACAGAATTTCAAGTTTTTATCTTTCTCGGCCAGAACACTACAGCTTGGTTTAGTACCACTTATGGGCCTACTACAAGATATCGTCTATAAAAAAGTTGCTCTGGATTTGGCCCCCATATTCGTTGCCGCCACTTTCGATGGTATCTATTTTTCCTTCCTTCTTTTGCTTCATCCATGGATACGAAAACTATAATAGCAACATAATATTTTCAAAATAAACCATTTTTTTTAATTTAACAATTGTGTAAAGCTCCGAAATGCTAATAATAATAAAGTGTGCCAAACGGGCTGTCTAAATTATTTTTGTTTCACTTCATGAAATTATAATTATGAGCTGTAAGGAATGAGTTGTGTGTGGCGCATATTTGTTACATATTGGATAAAAAAGGGATGTTCGAATTAAACTTTGATTTAATAACATATTGCTAAATCATGCTTGAAATTAATTAGGTATTAAAATAAAACTATTTCATGTCAATTATTGCCATTAGCTACTTGTAAATTAGTTCCCGATAAGCATAGTAATTAAAATGTTTATCTATAAACAGAAAACAAGCCTTTTCCACATTAGTTTATTCACTTTTTAACAGTTACTGAATAAACATATTCTGTTTATAATGAATATTGTGTTAAAGTGGAGTTGTAGAAAAATTGCAAAACAAATCCAATTCCTAACTGAAGAAAAACATTCCATGAGAAATGAAAATTTGTCATCATCTATTGATAAAGGCCTGAACAATTTTTTATGATATTAATCCTAACAAAGAAATTTAAATCCTAGTATACTAAATCCTGCCAAAAAAATTTTAGCCTAAACAATATACTAAAATATGTAAAAAAATTAGTTTTATTTTTTTGAACTAAATGTCTAGTTTTGTTTTGTATAAATATTACTACACACAAAATATTTATTAATTTATTGTTCAAAATTAATATATTTCTAAAGAAGTATTTTTCTATTTATTAAAGCACATACACACTTGAAAAGGATACAGAGATCTATCTTATTTCAAAAATTCTTGTTTTAATTATTTGAAGTCTTATATTAATATTATAATAAACCTTCATAAAAATATCCTTTTCTTAAAATTGGCTTCTAGAATGTTGCTATGTTTGATAATTCAATTCAAAAGTAAATTTAATTAAAAATCCAAACATATCATTAGATGGTTATTTATTAATTTACGAAAAGTAAACAATTTAAATATTTTCTTCATTTTAATTACTTGGTAGTGTTCATTCATCAAACTATTTCCTCTTTATTCTTATTGCAAAATAGCAACCAATTCTTATATTTTAAAAATACCTCAGGCTGTAATTAATTAAGACAGTAAGGAATTTTGAAATGTTATTAGCAATAACATTTTATTTTTAATAACAATTAGTTTAGTCTTTTTAAAGGAAATTTTTCAAGAAAAATATTTCAAATTTTCCTTTGCTTTACTTTAATGTAAATAAAAATGTAGTAATTTTTTAAGAAATTATTATGCTATCATGTATTTTCATAAAATGTACATTTGAATATTGTTTTTAAGATGAACATTTCTATCAAGAAATTGTTTTATTTTGAACATATTACAATAAATCATTTTGGTGATGTAAACTTCTCTTTATAATTATTTTAAATATAATTACATCTGAAAATAAAAATGAAATTACATGAATTATTCCTGCGAAAATCCTGAAATCTGCTTTCAATTAATTATAAAAATTCTGACTGTGAATACATTATAATTAATGCTTAAATCATTCTGTTAGATTAATTTATATTAATTTTTAATTATTAAGTTTCAATATCTTAACTCTGAAACATTTTAATGAAAAAAATTACTACACATTGTATTTCATATAAATAATTGACAAATATTTATACAAAAGAATATCATCGAATGATTTCATAAATAACATTCAATATGTCATGTATATAATCATATATTTTCTTTTTATATAAATAAACTTAATTAAAACAATTTTTTAAAAAAAATTTCGATTTTTTTTAATATTTTTCGTTTTGTAAATAAATTTTATTGAGAGGATCCCTTGAAAATTATTATAACACAAGATTATCAATTGTTATAATTTTTTTATATTTATGCATTTAATTAATTTATCTGAAAATGATATTTATTAACAATCTAATAAAACATCTTAAAAAAGTACTATATAAATTAGAACTGTTTTGATCAATAAACAGTATATTTTATTTGTCAAGGTAGTATAATATACTCAAGATAGTAATTTTTTGTTCATTACAATATCATTTATTTTTGTAGCCAGGACAAGTACATGAAAATGGTTGTGAAAAATGTCAGTGTCTTAACAACACTTTAATATGTGATACAACTCTAGATTGTAAAGATGAAGTAAAAGACAATTTACCAAAACCAGAAGACATAGATTTTACACCAAGTACGTATGAATTCTTGATAAACACCATGAACACATATTTATTCTGTGCTAATTCAAACGTATTTTATAATTTATAAGAGGCAGAGGTTTTTAAAATTCTGCCAATCAAACTCAAGTAAAGCTCTAAAATTTCAATAACAAAAAATGATAAAAAAAAAGGTTGTTTTTAAATTTTCTTTAAAAAATATCACAATTTATATTGTTTTATAGTTCAATTCCTAGTTCTTTTTTAAAACTTTCACTTATGTATTTTATCACATGTTTAATAAATTTTTTTTCTATGAATTATACAAATAATAAACATTAAACAAAATTGAAATACCGTTATCAAAACACTGATAATCCCTAATGATTCTTCCAATAGAATGAATTTCGTTGTTGTTTTTTGGCCAAATTACTCATTAATGATATTAAAAATTTATTCCAGGTCTCCTAATGAATATTTTCTTTATATTATTCTATATGATCAAGTCAAATACATTTTTGATTTAATGTTAGACAGGGATGTTCAGTTATCATTTGTTTTTCAGAAAAAAACTAAAAACAGTTACAGTTATGCATTAAAAATACTGAAATCTACATCTAAACTCAAATTTTGTACTAGAGAAACTATATTCAAGTGTTCTCTAAATTATACAGGGTGTATCAAAAAGAATGATTTAATTTGATTTGGACTTTTTTGACTTTCATTTAATTTTAATTTGGCACTTTAAAACTTTGAAATTTTGTAAAATTTTGAATTTATACATAATTTATTTTCAATAATATGTGTTTTAAAATTAAATAAAAATGGCACCGTCTGTCTACGTTTGGAAGTTTATACACGTCTATATAGTAGTCAGATTCATTCAAAATTTTTCTTTTCTGTTAATGCTGCTAGGAGGGAAGGCGTATAAACTTAATCTGTTATAAGCCCCTACAAGATGAAATCACAAACTGTGAAGTTTGATACCCTCAGAGACTATTTACATTTAATTTGATCAACAGATTAAATTGGAGAAATGTAATAGCTTAAAAAACTTGGAATGCCCAAACTTCATTGTGGTGATGGACCATCCTACCAGAAAGGATGTCAACCAAATAAATTTCTGTAATAAACATTTTTTTTCAAACACATAAAATATGGGATTCCAGTAATTGTAATCTCTAGTTTCTTACCTTCCATGATTAAGGATCTTTTTGGAATAAATACAAAATCCTGTTGGATATGTGCCGAGATGGCAACCGAGGGATTAACACTCGGGTCTTGGGTTCAACAGCTCGTTGGTTTGAATCCCAACGTAGCATGGATGCTTGTAGTGACTGCGAATACATTTTAAACTGTAAGTTCTTATCTAATTAGACTTCGTGTTTAAAAAATTAAGGTTGAATAAGAAATAAGCTATCTGTTATATGTGTTCCATATTTTGTTTGATATGTGAGGGCGGTCAAATGATTTTCCTTCGCAAAACATTTCCTTTTTTATAATTGCTTATATCATCTTCTAATATTCTGAGGCAGACGTTTTCATACCAGGGTAGTCAGTGAAAGATTTACTACCCACTGTCAATATTTTACTACAACTATATTTTGTAATTCATAGATCGCAAAATGAATTTTCTTGAATAGTCTCCATCTTCATAAATACTGAAGTGGCGAAGGAACAGTAATCAATGTAGTATTTATGTAGGCAATTGCTGAAAACTTAAGATATTAGTTTATTCCTTAAAACTTAAGTATCTTTTTTAGCGATTCATTATTCGATCAAAAATAATAGAAATTTTTGATGTTTATAATTTTTTGAGTTAGAACATGTTAGTTTTTTGAGTTATTCTTATGAAACCTCCTGTATTCTCTTGAATAACTGTTTAATATAATGAATTTTTTTATGATTTTTTTTGCAAATACTAACTCATCAAGCAAAAACTAAAGCTCAACCACTTACTCATTTTTCGTTATGTTCATATTGTTTTCACTTTTTATATTTCAAAATTCTCTTTTTTAAATTATATTTTATGAATAATTTTATTTTCACACTATTTTTATGAGTCATTCTTTTAGTTATTCAGTAAAACATTGGCCATAATCTTCAAGTCTAAGATCAGTTTGCGAAGTAATTGGATTCCTTATCATAAGTTACTTTTCTACCTAATTGTATTTTTTAAGAAAATTATATATTCTTGATGAATATTATACTACTTAAAATTTACAGAAGCTAAGCAAATTATCAAATTTTAACATAATATGTTGTTATATCTTTCAGATTAATTGCTTAAAATCAATAATACTACATTAATTCTACATACATATTTCAGGAATTACTAATAAATTTTCCTATAAATATTTCATACCTTTTTTTACCTTGATATAATAATTTGTTTATAGTTTGCAAAAGAAAATTTTCCAAGTCTTTCAAATCAATGGGTGACTTTCTTCATTTTATTAATAACCTCATTCCACCAATTAATTTTAAGTTATTTTAGAATTATTCTTCCAATAATCTTCCAATATTTCCTTCAATAAAATCTTGTATCAATCACAATATTTAAATATTTCAATAAAAATTAACAAAATTTTGTTAAGTATCATCGGTATCGAATGTTTAACGAAACATTGTTTCGAGCTTGTAATAGATAAAAATTTGATAAAATTATTTTTATAACCAAAAAATAATATTCATTTAAAAAAAACCCATAGTTCATAAAATCAAGTATATAGAATTTTCATTTGCTTGTCAAAAAGCAAAATGTTTAGACAAAATATTTAATTTTTTTATTAATTAAATCTAATTCTGTTTTTATAATTTTTTAGTTTAATTAAACCTTGCTTTAGTAAGTTTTTAAGAAACAAATTAAAACTAATTAATATTAATTTGATTTCATTATAAGTAAATAAAGTAAAATATTATTTTTATTAGGTAAATAAGCAAATGATTTTTTTTTATATATAAATTACTAAAAACATTTTCAATATTGTTTTAATTACATTTATTTTGTTAAAGTTAATGAAAAGTTTTCAATTTATAAATGTATTCAATATTCAGTATAAATCTATTTGTAAAAGGCATGCAATTTTTAATATTTTTTTTAATTTTAAGAAACATAAAAAACAATCACAATAATTGGTTTCTAATTCTATAAAATTTCCAATACCTCTAGCATATGAAGTTGTTACACTAAAACCTGCAAAGGTAACGGTTACACCTTTCCCTGCTTTGGGTCTAGTAACGTCAACACCAGCGTGCTCTTATTGGTCGCACTGGATAAATAAACGAAAACCTAGAAGGAATAAAAAAAGTGGAGATAGAGAAGATGTACGACCTCATATATTGGTTCAAACAGAAGGATTTTGCTCCAAGGCAAGTACAAAGATCGTACGCAACCTTATTTAAACCTATTAAGTGCTTACATTTATTTCTCTCTTTTTAGTTTTCAAAGAAGATTTGAGTAAGCTTTTGATGCATAATTTGTAATATTAACAAAATGTGATGGGAAGTACTTAATGCATAAAGTACTAAATTGCATAAATCAACTATAGCATGCTTTCAAATACAATCATTTTCAAAGATCAATCAATTATAGTTATTTCAAAATAATAGTTTTAACAATAGAAACAATTTACTTATCATAAAATATTAATTTTATAAAATAACAAAAATAAATATTTGTAAAAATATTAAAATTTACATTTTTAGAAGTAATTTCTGGAAAAGACTATTATAGATATCATAATTGCTACAAGTATACATGGAATTTCGGAATCGATTTTTAAATTATAAAAACATTATAAAACCTTTACATATTATACTAAATATTATTTCACACTTGTATAATGAAACTCGTGTATTTCTCTGAACTAATTATTATTTATTATTCTCTGAACTAATCATTATTTCCAACCTTTATATATTATTTTCCCAAACAGTTATCTGTCGAAAGTATTCGGAAATGAATAAAATATCTAGCTCGAAAACATTATTCTTCAAATCCGTTGACAAGTTTTCCATTTATTGCACTTGCTACTCTAATCCAATCAGCAAACGCGTAATCACATTAGACTTTAACAAAACCTTATCTATAATGTAATCAATAAATCTCACTTTACTTGTATATTGGGATAAAAGTACGAACTTAATTGCACACACACACACACATCAAAGCAACAATCAATTTATGGAAACTGTCTTGTAAAGAAAATTTTATATTTTAAGCAAATTAACTAATGAGTACACGTATTTAAATATTTTATAATAGATCTTAGCTATAAACATTATATTCTTAAACTTTAACAAAATAATTGAATTACTTAATACAAACATTAAATAATTAGTGTATGAAAATAACACAATTATGTATTGAAGTAAAATAAATTGTAAAGGAAACTAAAGAAATTTTATAAAGAATTCATTTAATTTATGTATGAAAATGCTTCTAAATTATTATTTATAGGTATTTCTCAATGTTACATGTCAGTTTGAAGCTCTCCTTAATTAGCTTGAATGCGACAAAAATTAGGAATTATAGATATGGAGAATACATAAATGTTTGTTGTTTTTATTTTTATTTTCTAGTAACTTTAAGCTATTTAATTCTATTGTAATTTATAAATCAGCTAGTCTTAAATATCTTTAAATATATAAAAATTCTTGTATACTTCTGCTCATTTGAAGCTTTTTATTTATTTACATTTTATTTCCTTGTATGCAGTGTATTAAATAAGTACATTTTATAAATAAATATGACATTAAATGTAGTTTTTTTTTTAACTTCGAATATGATTCAACTGCCTGATGTAAACAAAAATTTTTCAATACATAAAAATGAAAAATCATAACGAAAACAATACTTGCTCCAAAAACCCTATGATACAATCTGTATATTGCGTACAATTTTAAAATAAATAAAAATAGAAGTAAGAAATTAAAAGAGGTGCATTAATAAATTTTTATTATATGCCCATAGGGCTATACACACAAATTCTATAATAAAACATGGTTAACTGCAAAAAAAAAAAAAAAAAAAAAAAAAAAACTTGCTAGAAAAGCCTTTTCTGAGAAAATAGAACTTAATTTTATACTGAAAAATACTGAAGAAACGTTACAAAAACAACTTTTAATAAAAAAAAATATTTTCTCTAACTTTAATTTATTTGTAGCATTGACTTTCTAAGCTGTTAATTGTGTTGTCAGACATTGAAATGAGAAACATAGACTAGATACGTATTGACCATTGTTTAAAAGTACGAAATGAATGAGTCTGAAACAGAAATTTCCTTATCAAGATAATCTGAGATACTCCCTATCAGATTTTGATTTGGAAATTGAAATAATCACTCCATTTACTTTAAATTAAAACTTTCAAAATAATTTATAAAAATGAAGTCACGTATAAGTATCAATCAAAATGAAGTTATCATTATCGTTGTATCATATGAAAATACTTAGGAGATAAAGGATCTCTTCTCGATATCTCATATTAGTCAGAGATCTCATATTAGTCAGAGATCTTCCATCTAACTCATTGGTGAAAGATCCTTGTTCTATCTCTACCTCTTTAGTTGTGACTTTTAACAGTGTTCATCTTTGCTAAAGTTGGAACGTAGTAAATGTGTGTAAAATCAGGTCTACCATATAGTTTGCTCTTCTCTGCTCGATCATCATGCCCTTTCTGTATTTTTTTGTCAACTAAAAAGGACTTGGTTAATGGCTTCCTGACATCCTTTATGAAAAATATTTCCTCTCAGATAGACAAACAATTTTCAAATAGTTCCTTCTGGTCAATAATACAACAGAACAATCATCAATTCCTTGCTCAATCTTGCTGGTTCTTTACCTTAATTTTACTTTATCTGTCCCAGAATGTTGTAATTGTATATAGTTACATAATTTGGTGCACGACGTTTACAAATTTACAAAGTTTGTAATTATGTAAAATTTATTCATATGATGATCGTTAAAGTAATACCCTTATAGCCTGCGTGAGTTGTTTCCAAAACGTAAAACAATTCAATAAAGCATGACAAAATATATTAATTTAAAATTGACACATATTAGGTTGTCCAAAAAGTCATTTCGTTTTTTTCCACCTGAATCAGTTCTTTGCTAGTGAAAATCAACCATTTTATAAGTATGAAATCATGCAAGAAAGAGTATAACAGTTATTAGACTAGAATTGACAAATATTAAGAAAAGAAATTTATTTGCTGTACGATTTTAATTTTCATATAAAACGAAATAACTTTGTGAACAACCCAAAAGTTCTTAATATTTATTGAAAATATACAGTCGTATATTCTGTGTATTTTTAATAATAAGAAGAAGAAGAACAGTTGATAAGTAAATACACAAACATATGTATTTACTTACCAGCAAATTTATTTTAAAAAAGCATTCCCAAAACCACACAATTTGCAAACACAAATTATGTATGTCTTCTAAAAACTGCTCTAATCAAATTTATAAATATTTTCGAATAGGCTAAGGAAAATCTTTTTTTTTTTTTTTTTACTTTTCGATAATTAAGCAAATTTTCGAAACAAATTCAAATGAAAATAAAAAAAAAATTTATATTTTCATTTAGGGATCAGTAACTGCAATTCAATGTCATGAAGCTAAAACAGATCGAGATTACACTGAAACTGGAGAAGAAGGCCTGATTTGTGATTTAAAAACTGGCTTTAAATGTGAAAATAAAAAACAACCGGACAGCAGATGTGAAGATTATAAAATACGGTATCTCTGTTCTTGTGGTAAGTAATCTGTATACTGAAAAATTATTCTGGTTTTTGTCGTGTAAAACAATCTTTCATTGTTTCCACTATAATTCTATACAAATAAGGGTTTCTTATAAAAGATTGACAGTGGAATGTTTTCTATACTCAAAACACTCAAACTACTTTGTTTCTTGCTTTTTAAAATCTAAAATCTTTATAAATCTTACTCAGAAATAAGCATAATTTTATGTTCTGTTAAACAGAATCACAACAAAATATAGTTACTTGGAATTCATATTCAGTAACAAAAAATTAAATTATTTTCTTTCAATAAAAAATATTAAATTAATATTCTTCTACAGAAAATTTTAGAAAAGAAAACAAATGTGTAAATTGAGATCAGTTACAAAATCTAAAGGCAATTTAACACTTTATAAATCTATGCAATGCAACTTTTCATACTATACATATAAGAAAGAGAAATATAGTAAAATCTTACATAACATCACTGTTTAGATAAATTTCATTGGCCATTATGTTAATATGAAGTCATTTTATTGAAAAAAGTTGGTAAAAAATCTTTTAATAAAAAATAAATCTTTATTATATATACATTGGTGTAATTTAAAAAAATAATATTTTATAAAAGTATTTGTATAAAAGAAGCTTTAAAAGAAACGCAAAAATGATCTTTTAATTGTTTTAAGAAAATAGATATCATTGAAATTAAACTTTTTACCTGAAAGTACGAAATAAAATTTAAATGTTTCTCAAAATCTTGACTGGTTAATTACCAATAAAAATATTAAATAAAATGGGATAACATTGTTTAAAATTAATTACCCTTTATCAAATAATAACCGATTATTTTATGTTTTAATAAACTACAAAATTTCAAGCAAATGAAATTGAATACTCTTACATTTTATTTACTTGAAATTTTTAAATGTTGATTAATCATTTTTATTTAGTATTTCTCTTTCACTCATTTTAGATGAAACCACAACCAAAACTCCAATTTTCATACGAACAACAACAACTGCATATATTTGTAAGTAAATACCTATCTTGTATGAGATTTTTTTATTTAATTACAACATCCAGAATGTTGATTTACAAAATTTTATTGAAATTTTGTGATAAATTAATAATAATTAATTAAATAATTATGATAAAAATTTGCGTAATTTCAAGAAGGTTAAATTTGTATCACTATAATTACTTTCTTAAAGATACTTTAATAAAACATTTATAATTTTTCATTACATTTATATTGTGCTATATCAAGTGCAATAATAAAATACTATCGCATTTACATACCATCTTTAAAAAATATAAATTCAGCAAATTAGAATTACATTTATATCAATTTAAAAAAATGGAATGCCTGAAAAATCTTAAAAATATATTTCAAATCATAGATTAAAATGTATTAAAAATTAAATACAGATATACTATATTTATGTAAAATGAGAAGAAAATATTATATGTAAAATTAGAAGAAATTTCTACACTATTGCTAAACTGTAGGTAGCTTAAATATTATCAGAAGATGTTTTCTTTTTAATTAAAAGATAAATTTCTTTTCACTTTAAAAATATTGTCTATTTCAAACCTTTTTTAAATATAATTGCCATATATATGTGTGTATGGTGTGTTTTCATAAAGAACATGTAAGGCATTTCATAAAGAGTATGCAACAATTCCATGATCAGAAAATTCTCTGAATCTACTTGCTCGGAAAATGTTCTTATGTAATTGCTCTTTATTTTAACATATTATTTTCATCTGAATATATCATTTCCTTTTTCTTACTGATCAATCATCAAGTAAGCTGGATCAACCACAATTTAAATTTTCTACTTTTTCATTGATTACCTTTATCAATAAACGTTAATTATTTACATTTTTAATACTTCACTATAAGATGTCTCTCATGGTTTCACAGTTGTTTATTAATAATCATGCTGGTATTGTATTTATGGTTAGTTTTTTTATGTCTCTCATGGTTTCACAGTTGTTTATTAATAATCATGCTGGTATTGTATTTATGGTTAGTTTTTTTATAACTGCACTGCTGCTATGAATACAAAAATCTTTTAACTTTTGTTTTGTATAATTTATTTTAATTTATGATCACTCATTTAAAACTGAAACCGTATATATTATAAAAAGTAAATACAAGTTTTCTGAAAAACTTCAGCAATTTGGTATATTATCTTCGTAATCTTTATAGATCCCTGCTCCAACTTCATTCCCTTAATTAACGGTCGAAACCCGATACCTGACAGCAAACTAAAAGCTTCTAGTAGTTATTCCTCTGCTACAGGTCCTGATTCTGCAAAGATACCAAAAATAGGTAAATATAAATATAAAATTTCGTGAGTCAACAACTTTAAATCAGACATGTAAATAACATACTGTTATAATAAATTCTAAAACATATTATTTTTTATTGATTGTGGTTATTATTTTTAAATAAAAAATTGCTATGTTCAATATCAAATTTAAAAGTGTATGTTTTTGTAATAAGCTGACTTATATACTACATAGTTTTTAAAATTAAGAAAATTAAGATTAAGTGCTAATTTAAATAAATTTGCCTTGTAAAGTTGTTGTTCAACAAAGCAAATTTGGTTTGCTTTTTAACAAGTTCGTTTCTTAAAATAGCAAAGGAAATTTTTAGTTGGAAATACATCAAATTTTAAATTGTATTTTATTTTAATATAGCAATTTACTATTCACATAGCATTTTAATGCTTATTACTCTTGCATTACCAAAGTTTATCTAATAAACATTTTTCCCCTTATATGTAGTTGAAACATTTAATGATTATTTATGGTATGCTCGTAATTTATTTATAGTTAAAATTTATGAATATAATATTTTTATTTGTAGTATTTTGATAGGTGTAAATGTTGTTTAATATTTAAATTTTTTTTTACCCGTTGGGTTTACGTTACATTACTTTCGATTGAAGTTGCCTTGCCTAAAGTAATAACAAGATGAAAATAATAAAATGATATTTATTGAACAAGCAGTACTCAATAAATATAACAAGTTTATAACTTTATAAAAACTTAAAAACATAGATCTTGACAAATTAATATCCAGATCAACCACCTCTAACAGAAATAATAGCAGTTTTAAGACTTTGTATCAAACACAGATTAAAGTTAATATAGCTGTCCATGAAGCTTGAATACAATGTGAAAATTCATTTATCATAATGACTGTCGTATGTTGACGAATTAGTCGCTCGGTAACCTATGGAGAGACATTTTCTACTTTCACTATCTAGCAAATTTCGTAAAATCAAATGCACTGTCCATTTTTCTGCGGAAATGTGGCATTTTGCATTCTACTGTTTTGAATACTATATAAATATGATATATAATATGACCACTGTGCTCAAAAAATACTGTTATTACAAACAAGAAGTAACCGAAATGGGTTTTAAATAGTGTGTCATGATATAGGCTATTTTGATGATGTCCAATATATACTGAAAATAGGAGTTCTTAATCATGTCAACAAGCACATAATGAACATGATGATTCGATAAAGAAAATCAAGATTTATCCGAAAACACATCACACATTCCTATGACTATATAAGTAGACCAGCACATAATTAAAGGTGGCGCTGTCCAAGACATAGCATCAATAGAAATCATTGTCGCTAGGAAGGTAGTCAACGTTACTACTACTGTTATCAAACTGTTTGTGCAGACATCTGTAGTTTAACAAATAACCATGTTTACTAAAATCCCTTTAAGTGGATGTGTGATCCACAAATGCCTTGTGGGAAACATTTGTCATATAGAGAATTAGGGATAATGAGGTATTTGTGACGTCTAGTATAGTGCTCTGTTTGGCCCTCCTAAGCCCATAGAGTCCCTATTCTATAGACAATTACAGGAACTCGAAAAACACGAGCAAAATATTGTGATACCATAACCGCAATCCTTTAAAGACTGTAATGAAAGTTTTATTAAAATCACAAACTTGATGGTAAGCATATAGCTATCTTTTGCGAGAAGTCAATAACTTTGACCAGCCACAAGATTAAAATACATTTGTGTACAAAAACCTATTGGATAATTAATTTAAACGCATTGTAAATACCATGATTGCCACATATTTTACATGAATACATTGGAATTCTAATGTTTGCATTATGCAGAATTTTTCACCTACTCATCAAATTTTAAATTTTACAGGTGTAGCTTGTTGTGTAGTTGATTTAACAATTATAGTGACTAACAGTGTATTTGTGTAAAATATGTAATAAAGTTGAAAACATTTATGACATTTATTGAAAGAACGTCCTGTAAAATTATTATGAATGAAAAATATTTAATTTACCAGTAATTAATGAAAAAGAACATTTGATTAAATTATATCAATTTTATTAAATTTACTTCTTAAACTTTAAGCTTTGAGTTTAAATATTAAGTTCTTATAATAAGTCAATTGCACTCATGAGTAACAATATTTTCATATTAATATTGACACTTAAACTCATGGTCATTAGTCTACTATTCACACATTAGTCAGTATTTCTCTGTCTTATTAACTTTAGTGTACAAAAATTTACTTTTGAGTGACAAACAAACCATCACACATTGGTCTATTCACCAATTATTCTGTCATGTATACATTTTACAAGATATAAAATAAAAAAATTGCTTTCCACCACATAATTTTTCTCCGATGCGTAAACAAGATTAGGCGAAAATTGTTTCCTCTGATTTAATGTAATTTCTTTGGCATTTTTCCCATTTCCTCCGAAAATCTCTTAAGCCCGTGATTTGTTTCAAAGAATTCAGCACTTCGACATTATCTTATAAAGGTAAGAATTAGATAAGTACAAAATCATATTAATCTTATTTTTTATTCATAGAAAATTAATCTTATTCTTTATACATAGAAATATATAAGGAAAAGTATAACCTAAATCTTTCATCTGAGCTGAGGAATCTTTAATCTAAGAAATAAGAAAATCTTTATGTATATTTTTAATCGAAATTTACTTTTATAATTTAAATCAAAAAGGACATTTTCATTTGCATTGAAACATTGGCTTATATTTCTTTACTAAAAATTGTTTTAACGGAATAGAATAAATAACTTGTCCATTTACATTAAAATTCCTTAATCCATTTCGAAAGAAATATATACATTTTAATTGCTCATTTGTATAAACTATAAAGGTTAATATATAATACTGTTTACTAATTTGGTCCAAGTAGAGGCGTGTTTGCAGCAATTGCGAAATAAGAATCTACAAGAAAAAAAATTCTCAAATTACCAAGAAGATAATAATTTTGATTTTACTTATTATTTGTAGATTTATTTATCGTTAAAATCACATTTATAAGATTTTAATTGACTTAAATGTTAATTGACTTAAA
The DNA here is from genome assembly GCA_026290005.1 of Latrodectus geometricus. Classification (NCBI taxonomy): domain Eukaryota; kingdom Metazoa; phylum Arthropoda; class Arachnida; order Araneae; family Theridiidae; genus Latrodectus; species Latrodectus geometricus. The sequence goes on from JAPDSC010128187.1 coordinate 19,717, forward strand.
TTTTATGGTTAGTTATTACAAGTTAAAAGTGTGCCATCATAATTATATCCAAATTATAATTCATAATACAAAACTCAGACAAAAGTGAAATTAATCATTTAATGGAGATCGATAGTTGCAAATAATATGAGAAAGTCAATACATTTTTATTAAAATCTTTCATAATTTCAATTTATATTGAAATTTTAACTACGTCATGTAGTAAGAATCCACATGATTTATTTGGTCGCAGCATAAGATTTCAGAGTGAACTAAACCAGAAGTATGTGGTGGCAAATGAGGTAATAAAAGTGGTCAAGAATTTGCCAACCCAAGCTTACAAAATAAGTAATAATGCATTGAAAATGAAGAAGGGTATTGTCAATCAGAGATGTCTCAAATTAAAGACATGAATTTCAAATATAACAGCTTGTTATTTCAAATTCAAAATGTTGTAATAGATTTTAGAAAAATAGATGAAAATACAAATGCTATGCGATATTAAAATAGATGAAATTATTCTTTAACATAAAACTTGCCAGTTGAACTTTACAGGAAGAAAGAATTTCGCCTATTTTTAACATCTAACATTCAGGTCAACAAGAACAATAATTTTCATATCAACAACCACAAAACTGAAGAGTGGTTAAGCTTTCTTACACATTCAGTGAATTCAGCTTTTCAGATTCACAGAAGAAGGTTTCAATTTACTCGAAACAGCACGTATTTTCTCTGTACCAATTTCATACATAAGATGGATAATTTCACAAAATTATTTTCAGCACCTTATTCACTTCATGTATAAAATGATTAAATAAACATTAGAGGGATATGATATTTACATCATCCATATATTTGGCATATTTGCTGAATTTTGTTTTCTTAGCTAGATTTGAATGTATTCACCCGATGCAGTTTGGATGCAATCTCGAGTGCAATTGTCAAAGGATAAGTAAACAATAAATTGCTCAATAAAATAGAAAATAAAATCGAATCCATGGTTTCTTACGGGAAAAATATTCTAAGTAAGCAAAGGTACACTTTTAAGGGAATGTAGGAATAATAAATTCAAAATTAATAAGACTTAAAATAAATATAAACCTAAAATGTAATACTAATTAACAAATTTATAAGAACGTCTTGGGAAAGCAATGCGTTACTTTTGATTACATATTTTTTCTATTATTGAATCATTATCATTACAAAACATTCTGTAAACTATAATAATGAGAATTTAATTTTATGATAATATTTTTATGTTTTCCTAATAAATACTAGTTGCAATTTATCTGTACACTGTTTTTGTTAGTAAACTCAAAAGCATGGACTCCTGCTACATCAGATTCAAAACAGTTCATAGAAGTTGACTTGGGAGAAATCAAAGGAATCTATGGAATAATAACGCGAGGAAAATGGAATAGTCGTGAATGGGTGACGTCGTATCAGATCTTGTACAGTCCTGATGGAATTACCTATTCTTATTATCAAGATGACAATGACAAGAATATGGTAAATTAGAATTTCCATTTTTTTTACGTAAATTCTTTTTGAATTCTGATTGCATAAAAACTGATACTATTATTTTTTTGCTTGGTAAATATAGGTGTTCAGTGGTAATTACGACGATGAGAGTGAAGTCAAACATTTTTTTTCTTCTCCATTTGAAGCCAAACTGGTTAGAATTGAACCTTTGACTTGGGAAGGGAGAATATCACTTAATTTTGAATTACTAGGATGCTCTACAGAAGAAGCAAGTGAGTCAAAAATCCTTAGATTATTTTAAGTAAAGCATAATTATTAGACAAAGCTCTTCAGGGGTTCATTCCAAGTTGCATCTGAAAAATCAGACATGAATGTTACGTTTTCGTATGGTCCATGCCATCTTGTCCAGTAATGCACTTAAATACCTATGTCTTCATTTTTTAATTTGAGATCAAAAAAATATTTTGAATTAAATAAAATTTTATTTGATGCTTAAATTTTATTTGAATTTGTTATGAAAGAATCAATGACATCAAGTAAAATTTTGCTAAAATGTATTCTTAAATTTTAAACTTAAGAATAAATTAAAACTTAGTCAAAATTTGGTTTTCAGTCCAAATATGTATTTTTTATAAATATGAAATCTAAATTTTGGATATTAAATAATAATAAAGGCAATTCAAATATAAAAAAGTAGAAATGCTGATTTTTTTTTTTTTTTTTTTTTTTTTTTTTTTTGTAAATAAGTATTATGAACAGCTTTATATATTGAAAAAAAATATTGAATACACAAGTAAAAATATAGTTAAAACATTTAATATATTATTTAACGGATTATAGTTATTATTGTATATAAATTTATTAAATTTGCATCATCAATAAATTGGCCATTGTTCAGATAATTTATTAATAAATCATAAAATACTGGAACAAGATAAACAAGAACAAGATAAATTTTGAAAACTCAAAACTAAAGTGCTTTCGAATTCTACGAAGCAGCTCTAAATGAAGACATTGGAATCTAACTAGAACTGAGAAAAGTGCTGTAAGTCAAGTCCAAAAAATCTTGTATTTCAGTAAATTTGGTGGATAGTAGATAATTTTTTATTAACATGACGTTTTCATGTGGGGTTTAGAATTATATCACTATTTCTTTAAATCTTTATTTCCTAAATACAGATACAGTTTATTTTTATTTATTCTTGACACAACACATTTAGTTTTGAATAACTAACTATCTATTTTAAATGAATTTTAAAATCAATTTATATAGATCTTTTAAATTTCTAATGATTGACTCAATATTTATTAAAAATAAATAAGTTTTCTAATAGTTATGCAAACAGGAAAACATATATTAACAATTTGGTTTACATTATATTTGGAGAGAAAGAAATTTGTGGTAACTTATAGACTTATGTTTTGAATTCACTTTGTTTAAATATCTTAAAACTGTTTTATGGCCGATCTTTAGCTCCCTGTCTGATACCACAATTAATGAAATGCGATCGACTTTGATCATTTCTGTGATTTATCGATATTTCCGACAACGAGCCTAAAAATATGAGATGCATCTTGAACATCAATAATATCTGAATGGAATCAAAGAAAACGAAATTACACATAAATGTCTGTAACATTTTCACGACCGTATACCCTATCCACATTTTCAATGCAAATTTTCTCTTTATCAAAGAAAAACTGTATAAAAAATATACTAATTTTTTTCTTTGTTGATTCCTATATTAAACACAGTAACTCAACTAAATGAACTAAGCGGGAAACAGCATAATTTTTTAGATCGAGATCTCCTCTTTCCAACAAGCATAAATCTGAATTCTTTAATCAATATTTTATGAAATATGAGTGACTACCTCATCGGCCGAAAAAAATAATGGATTTTTTTCTTCCACACACAGCTTAATATTTTAATAATTATTTTTATTTTACGTATTCTTAAAAAAAAGTTACTGCCAACTTTATCTCAGTCTGTATATTAAAAAAATAACAAATTAATTTCTTAACCAAAATAGAATAATGTAATTCACATAATTAATACACTTAGACATTCACTAACAGAATATGATGTTTAAATTCAGTGACAATTTCTTATTTAAATATCACATCAACAAATGATTTTAATTTAAAATTGAAGCTGATGAGCATTTTCAAGGCATCAAAATTTTCCTTTTCAGAATACACAAAAACTTGTTTTATATCAAAAAAGTGTGTAAATAGAAAGAGATTTTTTAAATTTGCAAAGAAAAAGTATTGTAAAAGATAAAGAATCATTTTTTAAATTCGTAAATATTGAAGTTTGTAATTTTTTCTGTATGTTATAATTCTGTTGTAGAGTACTTATTTCAAACTTTTGATCATTTTTTCCAGGAGAAGATATAGAAGAACCACTCGAACTTCGCAAGCAAACTGGTATGCATAAAAATAAATGATTTGAAATTACAAAAGATATTAAAATAAATTTCTTTTTAATATTTTATATTAATTTTGGTATATCAATATCTTTCCAACTCAAAACAGAACTTAAAGTTGGCCTAATATATTCAGATTTAATTTGTATTAAATTTTCGATCTTATGTATTCATTATCGTCAAAACTTACAATGCAAATATCATTGTTAAGCAAGATTAACTTGCACGTTATAGAAACTGAAATATATTTAAACGTATATATGTTCTTTTTTCTGTTATCTCTTTTCTACGTCACGCTATAGGTTAATATAGAGGTAACAATAATTATACATAATACGCCATTTTATAAAATATGAATGTGGAAATATTTCTAGAGAATGGTTGGTTTGAAAAACAATTTATAGAACAGAAATTTCACTTTTCACAAGTAGTTAAATCATGAAATAAATGTCCAATTGCTCAAGCGCTTTAAATTTTGATTCGAAAATTGCCCAATTAAAGACCTAACATTTCTCAAATTTTTTTTAATATTTTTAAATGATTAAAAAAAAATCTAATTGAAAATGGTAAAATGCCTAATAACATTTCTCATTTGTATTGAATAATATAACTTATTGGGATAGTTTTTAGAGTAATTGCAATAACTTGTTTGAAGAAAAATAGTAATGATATAATAAATGTAAAAACAAATTATAAAAATAATTGTCTTTTCAGAATGTAAAGAGCCCATTGGTCTAGAAAATGGTGTTTTGTTGGATTCACAGTTTTCTGCTTCTTCTATATACAGATCAGACTTTTCACCAGAATTTGCAAGATTGGGATCAGATTCAATTTGGGCAGCAGCAGAATCAAACAAACAACAATATTTACAAGTAATCTCAAACTAGTATTTTTCAATTGCACATTAAATTAAAAAGTTAAGAAAATGAACGCGAAAAATAATGCTGTCAAATTTTCTTTATAATCTAAATTAATTATAATTACATTGAATTTTTTCAACTTACTTGTCTTTCAGTATTAATATCATTCAACTGGTTAAATGTTTTCTACAGAGCAAATTTAAACCATTTGAATTTTTTGCACTTTCAAACCTTTTATTATTAATACTGAAATAATCGAATATTTTGTTTATGAAATCCAATTGTTTGCAAAGCATCTTTGTAAATTATGTATTTTAGCATTATTGCAATACATATTTTGTTTTTAATTAACAATTTTTACAAATTTGTGTAAAACTAATCAAATTATTTAAAATTAATAACTAAATTCTTTAATTGTAAATAATATATTAGTAATGCAATATTGAAAAAGACGAAGGGAAGCATTTAGTAGTTTTGAATTTTATGTTTTGAAGTCAACATCGCATATGATAATAATATTATTATAAAGCTCCTTTAGATACGCCATGCCTTAATGTGATGTCATTCATGACTTATTTTAAGCAATCAAATAAATTCTTTTCGAATCGAATTTCAAAACTCGATTTTGAATAGAATATATGAGAACGATTTGCATAGTGGCACTTTGTGATAGAAATGTGCCAACATGAAAATAAATTGTCTCATATTCGAGACATCTGTGTTAAATAGTTTCCAAAATAGGAACAGTAAACTAGATATTTATTTTCATTTTTTTCAAGGATGTACATAAACCGACCAATATTTTTTACTCCTCTTATATCTTCGTAAATTAGAAAAAGATCCATGAAATTCTCAATCACGATTAAATCTAAATAATATCTTTGAAGTTTATTAACTGTTTTGGAAAACACAGTCTTTTCACAAAATTTAAAATGTCCCAATCGCATAAAATAAATTTTTAAATATGAAGCATTCATTAAACATATTAAATCTATATTCTTATTTATATTATTTCAATGTGCCATGAATTATTCCCTATAACAATTAAATTATAGGGAATAATTTTTGGCATGTTTAAAAACAAATGTTAAAAAAAAATCTTAAAAATCATCAATCTGCTAAAAACATTTTCTTCTGCAATATATTATATATTTATAATTTTATAAAAAACATTTTCATTGAAATATATTTTTTAAAACACTTTTATACATATAGTTCAGCAAAATAATAATATTTTCAGTTAATAATATTGCCATTTAAACATGAAAATTGACTGTCAATAGAATATGTAACTATTTAAACTATTATTACTTACCAAGTACTATATTTCCTTAAAGATTGACTTCTTGGACGAAGCCAATATCACTGGTGTCAAAACGAAAGGACGTGAAGATGTAGCTCAGTGGGTAACTGCTTACCAAATTGAATACAGCAATAATGGAGAAATCTGGTATCGAATAAAAAATGAAGATGGATTAGATAAAGTAAGACTGCTGTATCCCATTTTCTTATGAGTTTTAAATACTAGTATGCCATTAACACATACTTGTATGATTTGACAATGCTGACATTTATATCGTCCAAACACAATTCGAATGCATGCTTATTGAACATGCTATTTATTATGCGAATTGATTTTTTTCAATTCTTTCAACCAAGCGAATTGAGATTTTGTTTTTATTCGCTAGTATTTAGAGCTTAAAGTAGAAACACATTAAATGATCATAAAAGTTAAAATATATTAGTTTTCTTCTTTAACAAGAAAATTTTAAAAATGTTTAAACATTTTTACCAGCTAAATAAAGTTTCTATTAAGTTTACTTTTCAGTTATTCATATTGGTTTAAATCAAATTAAAAACACTTTTTATAATTTATTAACATATTGACAACAGTTTATCATTGCAATATGTTAAGTTAAATATTGTACAAATCAAAATTGAAAAATTTTGCAGATTATTTTTTGAAAATATTAGGTTGGGGAAAAAGAAATCCATTATTTTTACGTGAACTTTATGTAACTTCTTTTGGATTCTCTTTGTAAAAAGGTTTAAAACAGCTTTCATGTAGATTTTTAGGTCTTGCGCGTTACGACTGCTGACATGCTGTTAACTTCGACCATTTTTGATATTTTATAGACATTTTCGACGATGCTGTATCCACATGCGAGGTGCATCTCTAACATCAAAAATACCCGAACAGAATCAACGAAATAAAAATTGTACGTAACTGGTTGTTACAGTCTTATAAAGGATGATAAACACCTTTCACAATTTTAGCCACCTGGCTATCTTTTTCGCCGTTACAAGAGAAAAACGAAAATGTATCGAATTTTCTGTTTGTTGTCTTCCATTTTTAAAACCTTGTACTCGTAATTGAATTAATCAAACAAAAAACCGCAAGAGGATATTTTAGTGTCTAATGTCACCTTTCCAACGAGCATAAATCTGAAATTGTTTGATAGATGCCTCACAAGATATCGATCACTACAGACGTCTACCGAAAAATTAATGGATTACTTTTTCCCCAAACTAATATAATATTTTTTATTCATCTTTTTAATAGTAAAAAATGCTCATAAATATACTATAAATAATTACAGAATAGTCATTTTTTTAAATATGAAAATATTTATCGCATTAATACATTATTGGTCATTGAAAGTGCAGATGACCACGGAATAATCATCCGAACCTCAGGATCACAATGAAAGAAAGTTGAGGATATGATATATAAACTATTTGTATTTCCTCTCATTTGGACAATGCAGAATCATTCTCTGTCATGAATGTAGATTACAATTCTGAGGTACTGTTGCACGCAACAATCCAAATCTAACCAGCGTCATGCGAATATGGAAAAGAATGATTTCTGAGTATCACGAAGAATTGCATTCGTCCAAATGCTGGATTTCAAAGCCCTCTCGTCACCAACACCTGAAAATAAAAGTATATTGTGAAGTCAACCTTCCATAATCGTACAACTGGACCAAGAAACATTAATCTATTAATGGGCTTAATAATTAATCAATTAATTGCTTTGATATACGGGACGTATATCCTTATACAAAGCAATAACGTTTGAAAAAGAGCAAATTGTCACCAAGTTTCCTTTGACAATGAAGATAGAAACAGATAATGATTTTGATTCACCAAATAACTAAAATTAGCTATGGGAGTGGCACATGAGTTCTTTTCCATATACGTCCTGGTTTTGCATCACTCTAACATATATAAATATTTAGATTGATTGATAGATAGATAGATATACTCTAATTGAATTGATTATTTGTGTTATCTTATATATTAAAAAGTAGAATGTTATATGTATATCAAGTTTGTTGGAAATTTTTGTTATAGTCTCTTTGTTTTTGAAAGACAATAATTTTGAATCTAATCTGTTTCGATGTTTCATTATTTTTAATATGAGTAAAATTTTAATAAAAATTAATATTAATTTTAAAATGAACTTTTTTTCAAGAAAAAAATTTTAAAAAAATTTCAAAAGTTTTCATAATTATATATCAGGAAACATCTTCTGTATACCAATTACTTTTTGAGAAATAACAAAAGTATCTGTAATACAATTCTCCAGTTAATATGTATATATATTTAAATAATATCTTAATACTTAAGAAATTAAAATATTTTTGCTTAAATAATCATATAATTTTTCAGAGAATATTTATTGTTACTATACAAGTACATTTAGCATTCCCCAGTGTTTGAAATTTGATACAAAAGAACTAGATGTACATATTTATTAACACTCAGAAGTGTCTGAAATATTTTATCGATAATTTCCAATGAAACAAAAATCTATTTCTGAAAGACGATAGTCTGACGAAAAACAGTAATTAATGAAAAGCCTTCCTGAAGAAACGGTACTATGGTGTTAGTTAAGATTAATGCGTTAGTTAAGTTATTCTTGGACGAACTGACAGAATTTAAACAGGAACCATTTATTATCTAGTTAATGTCAAGCTTTAATTAAGAACTTCACACACATTTTCAATTAAGTTAAAAGAAAAATTAAAACTACTATAATTTAAATAACTACAGTAATTTTTTTTATTTATAAATTTTCTGTAACTACTTCAATAAAAAGAATAGTTAAATTTAATGAAACACATGGAATCTCAATTCTTATAACAATAGAATTCTTTTATATGCAAAATAAAACATATTTTAAAATCATCACATTTTGAATGTGTAAAAAAATACTTAAATAAAAACATCAGTTACTATTTTTGTCATTTCTTTGAAAACTTATGATGTAAACATAAATTAAACTCAGATATGATAAGAATAATTTAAATTCTTTTTCAAAATTCATAGAATAATCTATTCTTTGTTATCCTTATAAATAAAACCCTTCTCAACATTACAACAAATCCTCATTAATTTTAATTTAGCAAGTTCATAGTTACGTATGTTTTATTAATAATGATTAATCTCTAAATCTGGATATTGATTATTATAAATTTTTATGGTTGTATACCTTGAATTTTTGAATACACTTCAGTGTAAAATTTTAAATCACTCATGTAAGCATGCATTAAAAGTATAACATGTAGAGCAAAATTAATGTTTAAGACATGATTGAGAATTTTTTATACATGTTTCTCATTTTTTACATAAATAAATATAATTAACCTGTCATAATTAATATGCATTAAATGAATTTATTGTGCTAAATGGTTTCAGTTGTATTCCAAATTGTAAAATTTTTCAAATTCTTATAATTTAATTCATAATGATGATTTAGGATTTGATTTTAATTAATACAATTAAATATTTTACTTGGTTTTCAGTAAAATATTTCTACTCATGATTTCTGGATTTTGCATATGTAGTTATTAAGAAATATTTTTATGTTAATAACTGACATCTATGTATTTTATTATATTTTCAACACTAGTTTGATTCATATCAGTACCTAATTATTCTTAAGTTGATTGATGTACAGTTAAATAAAATAGAAGAATTTCTTTTGGACTAAAAAATGAAAATTATACAAAACAATTTGTGCAAAAATTGTTTCACATTTAATTCATTAATTGCTTTGGTAATAAACATTGCTCTGGAAAAATCTTCAAAAAAGGAATTTTAATATTAAAAGAACAACATAAATTGATGTTATAAATTATCATTTTAATACAGTACCTTAGTATTTAATGACCATATTGCATTTTCATATGTTTTAAATATATGAAGAAGCTCACTATTTCAGTATTTTAGATTCAAATATACTGTATTGAAATTTATGTTGCTGTATTTTTATAGAGTAATTTGTAGGAAATGGAATATTACTTTTTCACGAAATAGAATACTATTTTCAAGAATAAAAAACTTATAATGTTCTTATAGTAATATGTTAGCATGACAAAATTATTTAAGTAATCAAATTTTTTAATTTCCAAATGTAATTTAAAATAAAAGAATTTTTAAAAATAATAAAAATGTCTAGACTAAAAAATAGAATAAAAAAGTCTCTTTTAAATGTCTTTTTTGTGATTATTTTTATTCTTTTCAGTTATAAATTAAATTTGAAATAGCTTTTCTAAACTTTTTTATTAGATTTTTTCAACACTTTTTTGTTCGAATAATTAAATGTGACTTTCAGAGGTTGAATGTCTGAAGCGGACCTTGCAACTTCTCTGACCTAGAAATGAAGAGAACCAGTGTAACATTTTACCTTCAACTCCGATTCCTTGTAGTTTTTTAATCATCTTTTTCCTCCCTACAGAGTCGTATGCAGATTTAAAATCCACAAAAATTGCAGTCATTACTTCTTGTTTGTCAAAAGAATTTTTAACTATTTGGCTCAAATGAGCCACCTAGTCAGCAGTGGGCCGGTTTAAACCAGCCTCCTCATGTCTAATTAAATTATGGGACTCAAATACCCAATTTAACCTGTTTACAATCATCTATTCCATTAGTTTGGACAAAGAACTAGTAAGAGAAATTGGCCTATAGCTTTCTCAGAAACATCTTTATCTTTCTTCAGGATAGGGACTATAATTGCTCCTCTTCATATGCCAGGTACAGTTCCTGTCTTCTAAATAAGATTAAGAATCCTTAAAAGACTCAGCTTTGCATTGATACCAATATGCTTAAGAAACTCAGCGCATTTATTATCCAGGTTTGGGGACTTTATATTTTTCAGGTTGTTCATTCAGAAGGTGTATTCTTCTTCAGTGAAAGATAAATTAAAAATGTTTTTCGTGCGCTCCAGACGATGAATCGGAGATGAAGAAAGGTTTTTGGTATTCTTTTTGAGAAATCATGATGCTTTCCTAGCATAAGATCCTTTTTTCTGACATTGGCTATACGACTTTGCAAAAATATTTGCAATATCTCGAGCTGCAAAGAATTCTCTTCCCTGGTAATTGATAGGTATCCTCTTTGGGAGAGCTTTCTGGTTAAGTTGGAAATAAATTTGTACGTCTTTAAATTGTCTTGGTTATAATTTATATTTTCAATGAAATTATTAAAATTCTTTTGTTTAGTCACCAGGAAATTTGTTTTGAATATTGCAGCCTGTTTTCTCCTCATTTTAACATCAACCAGTCTCTTCGTGATTTCAGCTTTCTTCCTTAACCGATCTCTTTTCTCTTTTGTTTCCTTGAGTTCTGAAAACCAAAAGCACTTTTACATTCTAACTTTGCCTCTAGATATAGTTTTTTTCCATAATTAAGCAGTAACTCATTGAGTCGTTTTATCAGTTTATAGGAAGACTCATGAAAGTCCAAAAAACATAGCTTTCAGTGATTCCTCCAACATTGATGTAAATTTATGCCACTTGGCTTTCTTAAAATTCCAAGAAGTCCTAAACATTGCTTACGTTGTTTTTATCGGTGGAACTATCTTAATTGTGGCAATAACTTGTGTGTGACCTGAACCAGGGTCTTCAATATTACCTCGATGAGTGAAGTTCACGACTTTACTTGAGGCAAGGTCAAGATCAGGTGTGGTTAAGGTTCCGTTGTAGTGTAGATATGTATGAAGTTCAGAAGATTTATAAATAAGATCTAGAGGGCTGCAGTTCATAAGGTCTAATATCTCTTTATCAGCCACGTTGGTGTCCTTGTATCTCCATCTAGGAGAATGTAAATTGAAATAACCAATAAGTATTAGGTTGGGGAAAAAGAAATCCATGATTTTTACGTGAACTTTTTTTAACTTCTTTCAGATTCGCTTTGTAAAAAGGTTTAAAACAGTTTTCATGTAGATTTTTAGGTCTTGTGTGAAGCTACAACTGCTGACATGCTGTCAAGTTTGATAATTTTTGATATTTTATAGACATTCTCGACGATGTTGTATCCATGCGAGGTGCATCTTTAGCATCCAAATACCCAAACGGAATCGACGAAACCAAAATTGTGCGTAACTGGTTGTTACAGTCATATATAGGACGATAAACACCTTTCACAATTTTAGCCACCTGGTTAGCATTTTCGCCATTATAAAAGAAAAACTAAAATGTATCGATTTTTCTGTTTGTTGTCTTCTATTTTTAAAACCTTGTACTCATAACTGAATTAATCAAACAAAAAACCGCAAGATATTATTTTAGTGTCAAATGTCACCGTTCTAATGAGCATAAATTTGAAATTGTTTGATAGATACCTCACGAGATAGCAATCACTACAGACGTTTACCGAAAAAATAATGGATAACTTTTTCCCCAAACTAATATTGTTTTAAGAGAAATTGATATTTGAGAAAGATGAGGCTAACTGCTAGGTGAAATGTGCTGTGCATACATCTCAAGGATATGTCCACTAGTGTTGCAAACCCTTTACTATCTCGGATTTATCTTGGGTGACCCCCATTTCCTTAAAAATATTAATCTCCACTGTAAGATTGTCCTTGATACCAATGAGAATTCCATTAGCAACTTGTGTAGCCTTTGGGAGTAGATGTAGAGTACATCCTAGAAATTTGAAGAAGTCCAGTGTCTCATGTGTGAGATTCACCTCCATAATTGCAAATATGTAGATGTCGTAGCTGACAAGAGTGTGTTGAATTTCAGATTTCTTACATTGTGATAGGCATTCCACTGTAGAATATTCAGACACATGAAGACTCACGAGGTGAGGCTCGCTTGGAATTACTCTACATGCCAAATTTTGTAGATCTTTTAGCCATCGAAACGTTTCCAGGGTACACCACTAGAAGATGGATCTGCCATTGTACCCCTCAATTGAAATTTAAAACAAGAGATATGTTTGTCAGAAAAAGTTTAAAACCTTAATCAGATGTCTCCAAATCAGTTATAAAACCAAAAAAAATTGTATCATATTTTGTTATCATAATAAGAAATACTCAGAATTGATTTTGAAGAGACGACATGGAATGTTAGAAATTCAATACAACCATGCTTAAAACTTATATTTCAAATTTTTTTAGTGACTACGAGAATATTATTTACTAGGTATATGAGAATCAATTTTTAAAACTTCTTAATAAATATTCTATGTGAGTCCCATTCCCTATTATTTCTTTTTCAGAAATCCCTTTACCACAAAGTAATCCTTAATAAAATAATTTGTGTATGCTTTAAAAGAAATATTTTTAGTTTTTAATGATTGACTTTGGTAAACGAAACAAGTTTGCATGGAAAATTTTTAATTTAAATGTTGTTTTATTGTTTAGCATAATATATTCATAACAGTTTTGATTTTCTAAAGTACAATTGGATTTAAATAATAATAATTGATAATCAAAAATTATGTTTTGAATGTAATAAAAAATGCATATATTATTTTGTTGCAAATTGAAATTTATATTTTTATTGTTAAAGAATAAATTAAATCTCCATATAATTCAACCACCTGTATAATTTATTATATGATTGGATGCAAGCTTACGTTTCAAATATTTTTCAAAATAATTATTTTATTTATGCAAATATATTCATTTTTAACAATTAATATACTATCTTTCTGATCCAGGCATTTTTTGCCTAAAGGAAATTTTGTAATAAAATACTAATGACCTTGATACTGTTTTTAATTGAGATATGATAAATAGTAGTTGTAATATAGTAAAAATAGTATTAAATTAAATACTATTTTAAAGATATTTGAAATTTTCTTGTCAATGTTTCCTCTGAAAATAAGAATGGGTGGTCAGCTAATGAAGCAAAAATACATGTCGAATATTATTCAAGCTTAGGTTGAAGATTTGATGAGAACCTTAGGTTGAAGATGAAGGGGTTTGCTTTATTGACAAAGTGGCATGTCTGCAATAGTCAAAGTCAAGCTCTCATCAAATCAACTATATGATGAATTCCCTAGCTAATAAAATATCTTCCCAATATTTTCTTTTCATACTTAAAATAATATAAAGCTGGTATTCTTAGTTCTAGTGACTAACATTGCTAAATTCATCAAGATTTTTAATCTTATAAAAATGTTCCTGTATAATAAATACGAATAATATCTAACGTCTAACAATATCTATCTTTCTGTCATTCCCAACAGTAATCAGAGTTTGCAATTTTCCCAGGATTTACTTACATTTATTGATGTTAAACGCTACTATATCAAATCAGTTTTTAGACTATTATTATAGTTTATTATGATAAATAAATTTATTTTGAAGTTAAAATTGATACACAAATATACAGAAGTACTTCATATATCATATTGTAAATTGAAGTAAAAATCATTTTCTAAACCCTGAATTTTAGCAATTACATTTAAACAATTAATGATTCACATAATTGTAATTATGCTTTCAGGAATTTGCAGCAAATTATGATTCAATTTCTGTGGTCGATAATGATTTTCCAGTTATGATTCGAGCTCGTTACCTTCGAATTCTACCAACAAAATGGAAAAATTGGATTAGTATGCAACTCGAAATATTAGGATGCTATGAACCTCAACGTAAGAATATTTTAAGAAAACTTTTATTTTATTAGATGATGATGTTTAAAATGTTATTGACTTTTAATTAAACAATATTGTGAAAGTATGCTTATTTATTTTTAAACTATTTTATTTAATGTAATATTTACTTTATGTAATTAACAAAGTATATGAAATTATATATTGAAGTAATAAAATTGTTTGTAGTTCAAGAATTAGGATTCAATAACTCTTGATTAATTGCTTTTCAATGGATACAATTCATTTTTATCCAGTTCTTTGCTTTTAATTAAATTTTATTTTTGTTTAGATTTTACTAATGAAATATCTTTTATTGAGTTTACAAAGGAGGGACTTTTTTTAATTAATTTATCTTATTAGTAATTTAAGGAAAATTCTACCTCTGTGAGATTTAAACTTTAAGGAAAAACCATGCTTTCTTTAAATCTATGGTTTCTAGTCTTTAAAATTTATTTTTATTCTATAAATGGTTTAAAACAATATTTTTTCTTTAAAAAATAATGCTTCAATTACTCTAAATGAGTAAGAAAACGTAAATAGAAAACCATCTAAAATATTTATATGTACAAGTATGGAAAAATACTCCTAAACATATCTGTTTGTGAAAATATCACAATAAAAATCATTTTAATACTTTTTTACATTCTTCCAATGCTTTTTAATATTTTTGATTACGTATTTTCAATGTTTTCCTGTTCATCATTTAAATAGTTGAATTTCAAATTTTGTAGTGAAGCCAATATGAAATTGATAACATAGAAACATGAATAATAATATTTATATAACTAAAAGTACTCCTTTTAAACTTAAGATCTCAAAAAGGTATTTAGTAAAACTGAAAATATTTCACAGAGCACAAACTATCAAAAACAAGCAAGCATTAATGTAGACATAGGGCCTTGTAAGATATTTTGAATATTTGTAGCAATGAATAAGAAAAGAGTAAATAATATTTTTCCAAAATCTTTCTCGCAAATTTTAAAGAAACAATACTTATTTTTATATATTATAGTTAATAAATGATTTAAGACATTTTGTTTGAATAAAAATTTCTCTAAAATAAAGTTATTTTAGCAGTTTCCTTTTAACTAAAATGAGCTTTGTCACAGAAATTAAAAAAGAAAAAAAATTTTACTAATACAAGAAAATCAAGAAAGTTCTTGCCATTTTCGCGTTGCCATTGAATGAAGCGAAGAATAAGTAAGCAAGTTAGTGTATGATGTGACTGAGGCACTTGTCAGTTGAGACTAAAAATATCTGTAGTTATAAAAGCAGATCCACCACACATATTCATTAGTCGTAGCACATACACTTGCGAAGAAAAATGGATGTGTCGAAGGAGTTTGTACGGTGTTGCTTGCTTTACAACTTCAAAGTGGACTTATGAGCTGCTGGTCAAGTCACTGAATATGTGAAGTGTTTGAGGACAATTCAGTGAATGATACCATACAGCACTATCAATCTAGGATACTGTCCCGCATAGCACAAAACCATCTGTGCACCCAAGCAAGATTATGTTTTGCGTCTAGTGTGCTAATCATCAAGTGGTTTATTGTGAGCCACTACCATCAAGCCAAATGCTCCCTGCTCACATGTACCCTTAGAAATTATAACGTGTACCACAAGCACTACAATAGAAGGAGCAAGTAATAGTTAATCGCAAAATATTTATTTAATTCTCGGCTACATACAGTATGACTGACTGATTGGTGACATTATATGATGAGCTATTATTATTTAAAGAAATAATACTGGATTTGATGCAATTTGATACATTTTACAGATTAATACAAAGACAAAAGTAAAACGTAACAAATATGTTATTTTTAATAAAATAATTAAAAATGAAGTTAAAACTTTTTAAGAAAAATTTATTTCAAATTGAATAAGAATATTTCGAAGTTCCCCCTTACCAGAATGAGTTTTATGAAACTTAGAACTTTCTTTTATCGAAAAAAACACATGCTGCTTAAAAAAAAACATGCTGCCTATTAAAATCTTAGTTCCCTTACTACGAACTTTTTTAACTTGTCTTTAAAGCACAAAATATACCACACATCCAAATTCAAATTTATCTTTTACATAGTTAATAAATAGCATTTATTTCAACAAATTACAAAGATTTTGTTGCTTTCATGTTTAAAATACAAAATGCGTCTGAAAGTGGTTACGTAAAACTGATTTTCATGAAAAAGAAGCTTCAGCTGTACTCATTTATTCATTTAAACTTGTGTATTATATTTCAAAATAGTTTTCAATATTCAAAACATACCAGTTATATATTTCCGTATCTCCTTGACTACGTGTTAAAAATCTTTTGAAATCAAAAATTAGTAAAATTGAATTTATTAATAATCATAAGTTCATGCTTTTACTTAATGAAAACTTACTCTACATTCGGCAACCATTTATTTCAATCATTAAAGCAAAATCATGAAAGCATTGACATAAAAAAAGCTTCGTTATTTTTACACAGATCTCAGAATAAATATGGAATCAGAAAAACAAGTAGGTATTTAATCCAAAATATCATTTATCTTATTGTTAACTGCACATTTTAAATCTTTTTTCACACAAGCATTTTGGTACTTCAAGATAAATAAATTTATTATGAAATTTCGTACAAAATAATCCACAATAGCAGAAGAAACCAATGACAAATATTAAATATTTGCTTTTTAAATAAACATAACTTTAAAAAAACATTTTCATTCTTAAAATAATTTGCGAGGGCTGTTATATGATGTCAACTCTGTTATTTGAATAGCCTGCAGAGAACCAATGGGCATGGACGAAGGTGAATTAACTGTCTATCAACTTTCTGCGTCTTCAAAAATTTCGGAATCTCACTCAGCTGCCAATGGGCGACTTTCATCCAGGAGTTCATGGATTCCAGCCAAATATGACAGAGATCAGTTCCTTCAGGTATATATTACATTTCAAAATTTTATAACATGTTCTTATAGTTTATAAAGGTTTGTTATTAATTTGAAATTGTCTTTTATAAAAATTATATTTTTTTTATTATTCCCTTTATATTAAAAAGTTTCAATTTAAACAGATCATTACAAAATTAAACAAACATTTCTTAATCCAGTAGAGAAAAATTAGAAAACCAGAATCATTTAGAAATATTCCCATAAAAATTTGGAAAAAGATATTATTTCACTTCTACTATAAATAAAAAAATTAATAGCTTCTCATTTAAAGTTATAAATAGAATGTAAATAGTAACACATAATGAGAGAGCCAATTTAAAATACCATTAATTTCTGTAAAAAGTTTATTTTCTTTGTTACTGTAACTGTACCATTCTAATTTATTCTGGAAACTTGCCAATTTCCTTCACAGATTTCAAGTGTAATGAATTTACGAGATTTTTACTATGAAACTAAATATGTAAATAGTGTAATATTTAAAATGCTTACCTGTCGTACATTACGTTTTACGTTTAATTCCAAAATAACTTCCAATAAGATAAACATATATATTTGGAATAGAAAAAATATGTTGAAGAAAAAAATTAAGCTATTAAAGTTAATTGCAGTAAAAATTTGTACGGAAGTAATTTCAGCATTCTCATCAGAAAAAAAGTTAATAATCAGTTTTGAAGCCTGATACTTGTAAAATTTTAATCTATTAAAAACCTTAACGTTCACCTAGGAATTTCAATATGAAATAATGACTTTTATATTAATTTTTCTTTAATACTTAACTTATATTGTTTAACAGTATTTAGCTTTATATTCTCATAAAAATTTATTTATTAAACAATCATAACAAATCTCTCACATGTATTATGTAGATAATGATTAAAGTTATTGGCTTATTTATACTAAATATATGTCAATAACTTAAATGATTATCTATCAATATTTATACATAAGGATTTGCAAAACAGTGTTCGCATGTAAGATAATTTTTCTCTTACAGTAAGTAATGACATATTTAATTACACTAGTATTGACAAAATAATTAAGAAACAGAAGAAAGAGAGAATTACTGCAAATATAAATATCACAACAATTGAATTTTAAACCTATTAGATGATTAACAAATTAACATTCTATAAAATTAATCCAATTTATAATTATTTAGCAATCCTTAAAGAGTCTTTTAAAATTAAATAAACAGAATCTTTTAACCAAACAATTATTATAAATTATCTATTCACAACAAATTTTCAGCTCCATTTATTAAAATTTCCCATTCATGTTGCTTTAATGCAAACTTTAATAAAATCATATTAAAATTATTAATCAATAATATTTTATATATTTGATATTTTTGTGCTTCTTTATTAGTTTTCTTAGTTACTCCTTCCTGTTATTCATAAATTCTGAATTAAATTCTATAAAAATGTGATAATATTTTTAAACTTTTCATAACATAGTTATATAGAAAAGGTCAACTCTTACAGTAAGTGAAATCTGAAATTCTTCATAATCATATGCTTAACATTAAACTTGATATCATCTCAGATGGATTTGCTAGTTCCAGCCAAAATTACTGGCATTGTCACGAAGGGAGATCCTGAGGTACAGCAGTGGGTTACATCCTACTATGTCGGCTACAGCAATGATAGCGTCAATTGGAAGAAAGTCGAAGATACCAATGGAAAATTTAAAGTAATTATTATTTTTGAACGAATTATTAAGTTTTATTTGTTTTCACAGTCACTGAAAATAATAAAAAAATGGCTTATCACAAAAAAGAGGTCGGCCATTTTTCTCTTTTAATGGATATATATTTTAAAATAAAATGACATTATAAAAGATTCTAACTTTAAAGTATAATTATTCGTGAATAATAATTGATTGAAGCAAATAGTAAATGTGTAATAAATTTTAGTGACGAAGTCCTTAAAATCTGATTTAGAATTCTTAACATTATTATCAAATATTGTCAAAAAGTGGAGTTGTAGTCTACAAGTGCTTAAATGAAACAGTACAGAACTCGGTGATAATTTTACAAGGATATTTATGAAATTGCAATAGTGTTGTGATATGCTCTTTTCAAGACGCTATTTAGAGCTCATTTCTGGGATTTCATATCGTAAGCTGACGATTTAAAGTACAACATGCTGACTCTGTTGATTTTGCAATTTATTCAACACTCACTTATCTTCGAATACATGCAAATGTCATTTGTTTTCATCTGCTATTAATTATCTTTCTAAAATCATTTTGTTTCATACAGTTAATGAGTTATTAGTGACACAATCTATGTTAAAGAAAATTTAAGTTATTTCACTTCTAATATTTATTACATTTTATTTAAAGATTTTGTGAAATCTAAAACTAAAAAAGGATAACCGAAATTTTATAACCAAAAAAGGCATAACCAAAGTTTGAAGTACTAAATGAGAAATAAGACATTTTTCTGAGGCATATTTCTTCAAACCAATGAAAAATGTTTAATGTGATAAAAAGTATAACAAAAAGAGAATTATTCTTTTCCTCAAATTGCAGTAATCAATCCTAAAATAATGGGATAATAGAATAAATTAATTTATATATATGATTATAACTTAATTTATTATAAAATTTCATTTAGGACTAAAGTAAAAACGGTTTTGCATTAACAACTATTTTAATTTCAAAAGAGCTTTCGTGCGAACGAATCATTGATTTTTTTAACAAAATATATATTTTAATGCATTTTTAAGGCTTTTAATTAGATAATGAATAAATAATTATGATTAATAACTGAATTTTTGATACATTATTAGTCTTTGAAATGGGAGTGCTGGTTTCTTCTCTTCAACTTTAAATATTCTCCCTAATAGATACCATGGGTAGGTCACATCACAAAAACAAAACTATTTTTTCTAAAATTTCAATTTCAAGGATAGCTTATAAACCTTTATCAACCAAAAGTTAATCACAATGAGAATGTAGTCTTCAGCATTGAAAAATTCGGAAGGAATTTTATAGTAAAAATATTTTTATTGAATTATTTTACAAGAGTTTGAGGATTTGTTAAAATTTCTAGATAAGTGGAGTATAAAGAAAAGCAATCAATGTTGTAATGTAGTAAAATTTAGTAATCCGTCTTTTGTATCATAACTTCTTTGGTCGAAAAATTTAGTTTTGCATAACAAAACGTTTTAAAATCCAGTTCAATAACCTCATCGGATTTTCTCCTCAATTAATTAATCTCCATATTATATTTTACATAAATTTTTAAATAGAACTCTTTTCACACAGAATTTTACATAATTATAAAAATTATAAGTGACTTTAAAATTTAATAATTTCATTCAATCATCAAAAATTCTAATAAGCATAAAAAATTACATTAATATTCGTAGTTAAAAAATTATATTTTAATTTGTGACATATACCGATCAATTATGACACATACCGTTCAATTATGATATTTACCGATCACAGTTGCACAAATTTAAAAATAGAATATTTGTTTCATTACAGGAATTTACTGGTAATAGTAATCAAAATTCAGCAGTGATTAATTTGTTTCCTACTCCCATAACAAGTAGATACATTAGAGTTCTACCCATTAAATGGCATCTTTGGACAAGCATACGGCTGGAACTTTTAGGCTGCTCTCAGGAACAAAGTAAGATTAATAACATAATACTGCATTTCATTATTAATTTGACATTTTATATATAACATAATCATACGGGGAAGTACAATTTTATAATTTTAAAAAATGAAAAAATTACGAAAATATTTTTAATACATCATATATAAAAATTTGTGAGTCATTCAGTTCATTGATATATAATTTTTCCACAGCAAATTTTGTTATTCTTTTCTGTTCATTTCATTCATTTCGGATGATATAAAATCACATTTTTAATTCATAAGGTATTTTAAATGACTTATGAATGAAAATAAGCTTGATAAATATCTTATTACTATTTTTTAAATAAATTAGATTGTCGAGAACCAATGGGATTAGAAAATGGTATTGTAGCTGAGGGACAAATTACGGCTTCCTCCTCTTATGACTGGAAAACAGTGCCGTCACATGCCCGAATAAATGATGATACTGGATGGCGTCCTGATATTTTAGATAGATCACCATATATTCAGGTAAGTACTTATAAAAAATAGCTTTTTTATTGATAACAGCATTTTCAATCATAATAATAATGATATATTATTTAAGTTTATAGTCATCTGATTAAGATGTCAATTTTAATTAAGCGCATCTAATTTTCATATTAAAATTTAATTTTGCTTTTTATACGTAAGTACGTTAAAAAAAATTTAATAAGTAAAATATAAAAAGTTTTAATAATGTATTCAATTTACAAAAGATATAACAAATCATTTATAATAATAGAACAATTCATATAAAAAATTTTGCAGTAGTGTTGAGAAATAAGATTTTCAAGCTTTCAAAATTTTGTTTCATAAACTCTAGTTATTAGTTTGTTTATAATTCCCTTCCTTATTGTAATCTTTCGCTTTTTATGACTCTTTTTTCAAAGTCTTCATCATTCAACTTAAATTTTCTTTCTTAAAGGTGTTTTCACTAATTTTTTAATGTTGTACTTATTCAACGAGAAATTTAAATAATAATTTGATTTAACATCAGACGTTCAGTTTCTTAGCCATTAAAATATGCCTTTTTAATCTATACATGTTTGTAAAAATTGAAAAATCTTAAGTGTTATACTTCTTAGAAATTTTATAAAAGTGTTTTTTCTCATAAAATAAAATAAATTTTTAAGTGCCAATGCTTATAAAAAAGTAAAATATGAGAAATTTTGAGAGATTTATTATGTGTAAAAATGCGTGTAATACTTTTATATACATACAACAGATCCTTTTATATAGTGTTTCTATATTAATTATAGTTTAAGTAATTTAATATTGTTTAGTTTTTCCTGATTTCTTTCATGTTATTTAAATTTTATAGGTAGACTTGCTTGCCCCAAGAAATGTGAGCGCTATTGTAACAAAGGGCGTAGAGACAGATAATTATTGGACAAGTAAATATCAGGTTCATTCTAGTACAGACGGAGAAGAATGGGTTCCTATCGTTGATGATTATAATAATGTCGTGGTAAGATTAATAATTTCTTTAAATTGTGTTATCTCAGTATTAATACTCTTAGTTCATACATTTTGAAAGAAAATATTTTTGTTGTAAATATCACTATAGCTATTATATCATTAATTTCGCAAAAGCATGAAACTGAAATCATATAAATTTGATATGCATATAAAATATGAAATAAAGAATATAAATTTATTAAATGTAAATTAAAATGAATAAATGAAAATAATTTAAAAAAATTTCCTTTCTTATCTGCATTTGTCTTTTACCAAATCCAAATGTTGTATTTTAAATGTTGTTTATCATTATATTCCTTCCTTTATTTAATAAGAAATATAGTAATATAAGCCAGATGCCACAAGCATTAGATGAAAAAAATGTCGCTTTGAAAATGAAGTTTTCATTAAACTTCAATTATTATTTACAAAGTATGTAAAATAAGTGCCTTACATGACTTTAATATAATTTTATTTTCTTCTATAATTTTAATAAACTTGGAACAAACATATATACATGGTGGTGAAGAATAAACTCCAAATGAGGAACGGGTTTGAAATACTCGGCTGCCACCAGTGAATCGTAGTTTTGAACCACTACCATGCGTTGAGGTTTCATTTGAGCTGTCAACTTTCTTCCCACATCCACGCCAAACCTACGGAAGAACTTTGGACGTCACAGATTAACGAGGACACGTCTCCTATCCATGAAGCTCCAGTTTCCCAGTGACGGAGAATGTGGTCACCCCCACAGTCGCAAAACAAATCTTGTGCGGCAAAGCAAGATTTGTTTCAAATTACTTGTC
>JAPDSC010128209.1:0-14527 GCA_026290005.1 Latrodectus geometricus
ATATATATATATATATATATATATATTAATTATCAGCAGAAAGAATATATAACCAGCAGAAAGAAGTACACAACGGCGAAAATGGTTGTTGAGCTGAATGAACAACTACAGAATTCGGTATCGACTTATACAGTTCGAAAGAAATTGCATAAGCAATGTATTTGAGGCAAAGCTGCGAGTTACAAAGTCCTTTGTGATCGATGCAAATTGAAAATACATTGGTGAAAGGGCCCTAAGAACTGTACTACATATCGATGAAAATATGTTTTTTTTTTTGACGAATCCAATTTCTTCTTATTCCATAAATATGAATGACTAACCCATCTTCATATAAGCTTACAATCCGAATTGTCTGCTTTCTAGAAAGAATCAGGGAGATAGTTCAGTAATGATCTGGGGCCTCATCTTGTGGTTTAGAGTTGGTACCCTTACATTGACAGGTTACGCACCCTGAATCTAGTTACTGCACTCTTTTATTAGTCCAACTGCATTTCACAGTAGGTTTCTGAAAGATTGTTCCGATTGGAGATTGCACCAATCAAGATGATAACTCTCTGTTTCATTGTAGACAAACTATTTAAGTATGGGTTTCGGAATATGAGTTCAGTTTCATGCCTTTCGTGGCCTACGCAACTACCGGACTTAAATATCACAGAGCTTTTGTAGTTTTTTTTGCAATAAAATTTGAGATCCATATTATAATCTTTTTTGTGTCTTTTTGGAAGTTTTAACAGTTTCTGCGCGAAACATTTCTCATGCACTTAATATACAATTAAATACTTGAACATTGTTTATTTATTGCTCAAAATAATTAAAGGATGTTGTTAGTCTTTTATAAAAATATTAGCAAGTATTTGGAATAAAATATTGAAGAAAGTCACAAATGCAAGTTTTTTTCATTTTCAAACATCGCATAATGAGATTTGGATTTCAATTTTATGTACGACAAAACGAAAAGAAAAACCGACACCCAGTAAGCACTTTGTTTTGATGAGTACGATCTCTCAACGAATTCATTTAACCGAATCAAAGTGTAAAGAGTTATTGGCCGTTTAAAGGGAAGCCAAACACAATCTGAAGTAACAAAAGACATTGGAGTTCCACGAAGTGTGATTTCTAGGATCTATAGCCTTTTTTTGAAGACAAAAAACGCAGGTCGAAGATTAGGGCAAGATAGAAAACGTGCAACAACGCCTAATGAAGATAGTTATTTAACGCTAACAACTCGAAGACACCGAAATATAAATGTCACTCTTCATTAGTAACACATTCACTCGGCTACTGGTACCACAGTTTCGACACAAACTGTCCGAAATCACTTTTACACTGTATGCTTGTCAGCTAATGATGTGTGTCAAATTAACACCAAAGCACCACCACGCATTCAGGGAGTGGACAACAGAGAATGTGAACTGAAGGAAGATTTTAAAGATAATAAATGAATGGCACAATAATTTTTTTCTTTGACTAGTCCCAATTTTCTTTTCATCCTGATAAGAGGGACCTTTTCATCTGGAGGAAATGTGGCACTAGAAACAATTCTGCGTTCATGCACGGAAGTGTCGGATTTGTTGCTCGAATAGTGATGGTCTATGTTGATATCTTCATTGAGGGGCACACCTATCTCAGTATCATTCGAAATAGAGCACTGATTGGCCACATTTAATATAAGGATGAGATCATCAAGTTTATGTAGTCTCTTATGTTTCATCAATTGGAGATGACTTCATATTAATGGGTTATAGATGCAGGTCACATCATGCTAACATGTTGAATGATTTCTTTTAGAGGAAGGACTCATACGAATGGAATGCCAGCGTGTTCTCCAGACATATACCCAATAGCACATTTTTGGATTATTCTGGACAGACGAGTTGCTGGAAGCCTATCATTGTTATAATCTCTTCAAAAACTGGAAAGAGCTAATCTGAAGGAGTGGAACAGAATACCCCAGTCCCTCAGTAATAGTCTTATTGACTCGATGCCTCAAATGTTGCTGGCCATCCATGCCTCTTACTGAAAACGATTTTCTTTTTACGAAACACCTTTTCTTATGTGTTTTTCTTGTATGCAATTTTTTTAACCGAAATTTTCAATAAAATGCACTTTTTTTCATCGCAACAAATGTCAATTTTAGCTCATATAGCGTATTATGTCTCCCAATAATGTGTCACAATCAACCAAACGATTCTCTTAGTGCAAGATCAACCCACAACCTCAACGTTCTTTAATTGTTTTCAGTTGAGTATTTTACAGCAATCTTATGTTATTGAGTTGAAAAAAATGACTTTTGCACCTATTTAGTTTAATTGTTCAAATTAATCTTTTCGAAATAAAATCAATTAATTTATTACGGAGAGATTGCAGATTTGATTTTTTTTAAATTTATTTTTAGAGATTTAGTTCTTAAATATTAGTTTTTAGGTTTTTATTTTTATGTTCTGTTTCTGTGAATCACTATTTCCTGCTTGTTATATTACCATTAAATCTCACTTAACATTTTTTAAGATATTTATTTTTCACTGTTTTTCTTGTGTAATATCTTATTTATCTAGCAATAATAACCATATGGAATAAAATGTTAGTAAATAGCAGTTTGAATTCCAGAAAATTTAGAGAATTTAAAGTAATGAAAATTTTAGAAAGTATAGATAAATTATTATTTAAGCATATATAAATTATTATATATTTTATATTATGTAAAACACACTCTGGAATTACTATTATGTATTTATGGTACTTATTACAAAAATAAACACTGTTCATTTTTGGCTTAATATATTATATTTTTTATTTGTTTGCCATTTGTATTATAACATCAAAAAATATTTTTCGTTGTAAATGTAAAGAAATGTATTGAGAAATTAAAACCTTCTTAATTTATATAAGAGATTGTTTAGTTTAGTTTATCAAATTTATTGATCATTTAAATAATAATAATTATAATAACTAAAATTATTTTCTTGGATTCATAGCCATCTTGTTTTTAGTTATCACATTAGACTGTCAATTATTTATTTCATTTAACACATTTTTTACTTATTAAATCAATGAGAATAGAATGAGAATTTTTAGGGTATCCAAAATATTAAAAAATTAAATAGGAAATTTTTATTTCTAAAATTCCAATTATTGATTTTCCAAGACTATTATCTTCTAAACTGTAGTTCATAACAACTGTTTGCATCGTTTGAAAATCCATGACATTTTATATAATGAATTTTTGTGGACCCTTTTTTTAAATTCAAATGATAATTTTTTATTAAGTTTACAATATTATAGTAAAAAATTCTGTTCTTAACTAAAACTCTAATGATCAAAACGTTTAAAAAGTTATTAAAAAAATTAGAATATATTAAGCTATAAAAAAGAACATGCTTTGATAAGATCAGAGGTTTTAACTATAATGACTACGCGCGACCATCGAAATTTTTGAAGAAAATTATTTAAGATTTCCTTACATGAAAGAGTTCGACTGTGATAAAAATTTCTAACAAAAGTTCTTAAAAAGATGATCAGAGAATATTTATGTTTCAAATCACACAGTCTGAAATATAACAAAAGAAAATCATGCATATAAAATCTTTTCCATTTCTTCATTTATAAAATGTTATAGGTTATAGGTATCGATTCGTGGGTTTAAAATTTGTTAAAAAAAATCTTCTGTAAATGAGAAGATATTTGAGGAATCTCGTGTCTATAGAACATATAGAATCGAATTCATAAAAACATTCTATGTTCTTATAATGCTATAATACGATTTTTTGTAAATATTTTTCTTATTGTGTATTTTAGAACATCTGAAAAATTGTCATATTGTGTATAGAAGAACTAGATTTGACATTATATGTAGGTATTGAATTAAGTGTTTACTTAAGAATAAAAATGGTATTTGAGTAAGGAATATAGGATTTTTTGTTCCTTTTACAAATTTTTCATATTTTATTAAATATTTAGCTTTAATTTGATACTATACCATTTATAGATTTATCAAATATTTGGTTTAAGAAAAGAAGAAAGAAATGAATAAACTTTTTGAAAAATTTACTTAGAGTTAGAAAATGTTTAATACTCTTTATGTTTTTATCATTTTTCTCTTGAGTAATTAATGCTGTTATTAAGTGATTAGTTCTAGTTCTTTCTAGCACTTTCATCACGAGACACTTAACTTATTTTTTCACTTTTAGCTTCAGATAATAATCCGAAAATACCATTCATATAGTATTGATAACAGTTACATCACAGAAATCGACAGTTTGACACTATTTAACTGATAGCAATTCATCATGCATTACATTCTTTATTTTTAATTTCTTTCCTCTTATCAGCTATTGCATTCAATTTATCTTGAAAAAAACTTTTATTAAGTGCAAGGAAAGTTGATAAAGTAAGAAAACTGCGTGATTTTTTTTTCATATGAATTTAATAAGTTATCTCTAAACGAGATAAAAATTTCAGACCAATGTGACTAAACATTTTATCATATTGTTTTCAAATCGCCCCTATAAATACTTGGTGTAATTTGCTGGAAGTACCCAAATTGAGGGATTTCTTTTGTGTTCTCTGCAAGCTTTTATTGGTGAGTATAGATTTCTGAATTTTTTGATAATTTTCAGAACGAAAAGTGTTTGATAAGTACTCGTGAATTTGAAATGCCATAGTAATTTTTTCACAAGAAATAGTTTAAACGACGAAAAATTATTAAATAATCATTCCTTTAAAGAGTTAAATTAAGGAATTATTAACTTATATTAAAATTTATATAAAATTATTGTTTTATATTAAAATATTATCAGTTTATAAAATGTATCCAAATGCAGAATAAATTTGTTTCCTAAAAGAACAAACCAATGAATAAACGAATCTTACTTTTTACGGAACAAATTAATTTGTAACTATTTCTTAAATAAATAGAATATGGAATTAATAAACATTTTATAATAATTGAATTTAATGTTTTAATATGTTTGTCAATATTTAAGGTTACAATTTCTTACAAATATTATATAAATTTAGTTTATTTAAAGAAAAACATGATTTTTTTTATGATTGTACAGTTATAACGAAAACTTTTACAAATAAAAATCAAATTAAATTCATCAGAATGTTTTTATTATTCATAATTTTTAAAAAGTAAATTTGTTATTAATTATCAACATAATGAATTTCCGACAAATTTATTCCTATTATTTTATTATTCGAGGAACATATTCTTAGAAATATGTTTTAAGTCCCAAAAAATTTAATTATTGTTTCCCCAACATGTTTGTATTTTACTTAGTACAATTTTGGCAGATAATGTTTTAGTGTTCTCTATTTGGTAATTGCTTATTTTTAAGTAAAATTGTTAACACATTCAGTAAGATTTCCAACTGAATACATTGCTAAGTAATAAAACCAAGTTTAAAAATATTTATTAGTTTTTTTACAGCAATTTTAGCTAGTTAGTTTTACTTTTTTAAATTTTTATTGATTTTTTAATTTTTTAAAACTTAAAATTTGACAAATGAAAATTTATTTCTAAATAATTTGAATATTTTATTACATTATTTGAAATTATAAAATTTTTTTAATCAACTAAGTTGCTTCTTACATTCTATGAATTGTAAAATTCAAATGGTTATAAAGTTATGGAAATTCGAAACTTTTTAGATGTTTTGTAATGAGTAAATTTTATTAGAAATAATTAAAATAGATATTTAATATATTTCTTGCTATTAATTTAAAATTGTTTACTTAGAAATTTATTAATTTATGCATGATGTTAGAGTCTGTGTGTGAATAATTTACAAAAATTAATGAGGTTTATTTTTATTTTCAGTTTAACTATGAAATTCGTCGCACTTTTCGCTCTTTTTGCTGTTTGCGCAGCAACCAACATTCCTTTTGACCCCGAATTGAATGAACACTGGGAAAACTTTAAGGTAAAGAAGCAGATATAATTACATTTTTTCTCTTCTTAAATTCATTTGTATATCCTTTTTATTTTTAAAAACTAATTGAACGCATACTTGATTGTATAGTTTGCATCTGAAATTAATATGATAAAAATGCATTTTATGTATTGATCAGTACAAATAACGTTTTGACAATTAAGGATTTTTTTTCAAATAACATTTATTTTTTGAATGACATATTTAATAAAACTCTTCAATAAGGAATGCTTAAGGGATTTATGCATAATCTATAGCATAAAAGATGTTATTTTATAGGTATATTTTAAGACCGAGTTTTTTAATATACTGAATTCCTTTTTAGTTTATTTTTGTAAATTTATTTTCAATACATTTAATTTATCATTAATTTTTTTTTCAATATTTTTTTCAATATTAATTTATTTTCAATACATTTAATAAATCATTATTCCTAAAAAATTTAGTAATTATAGATAAATATAATTACTAAATTTTTTAGGAATAATGATTTAATGGATTTATAAAATATCCCATTTTTTTAAACATGAATTCAATATTTAGTACTTTCTTATAAGTTATGCTATTTGAGTATTTTAAACAAATATAACATTAAAGAAAATTATTTAATAAAGTTATTATGTTTTTAAGTATTCAAGAGGGGATAAAATTTAATTTATTTGCATACAGAAAAAAGTAAGATGTTTAAAATAAGTACTATAAATACTTCAATATACTAAAATTATACAAAAATCATTTTCTTAAAAATACAGTTATTACTAAATTGCTTAACTATATAAGTCCATACAGGAAAACAAGGTTCAAATTTACTTTCAAATGTGTTCATTTACTGTAATATTTTCATACATTAAATTTTTCTTAAGCATAGCTATTATTTTGTAGAGAGTTTTCGGAAAGCACTACGATGGACGGGAAGAGGTCACCAGGCGCTTAATCTGGGAACAAAAAGTTGCTGACATTGTACGCCACAACCTCAGAGCTGACATGGGACTTCACAAATTCAGAAAAGGAATTAATGAATTTTCTGACATGGTAATATCTCTTACGGATAATTAATTATTTTATAAATAGTTAAATAACTTTAAAAAATTTTCTTTAAATGATTATGTAGTATCTTATTTTTGAGAGTGAGGAATCATTTTCAGATTTATTTTACAAATTTAAATTATATTTTGAAATTCGAGATAACTTTACAATAAAATTATTTTGGAATTTGATAAGTGTATACCAATGATTTAGATTTTTATTATTTTCTTTTATTTATTTATTATATATATTATAATTAATATAATTATTTTATATTAAATATAACATATATAACTATTGGTCACAATAACGTTTATTTAAATAAGTTTTATTTAAATTATTTGAGAAGGATATGATCATTAAATTTTATTCAGTATAATTATTTTATAACATTGATATCTCCAACGTTGTGAAACCTTTCAATTTAATATTGCTGTGATATTTTTATAATAGAAAGTGACTTTATTTATAGAATATTTTTTTCATATTTTAGTACAAGTTTTAGATAAAAAATATTAGTATAATGATTAGAAAAATATACTAATTTCAGTATCAACAAACATATTAAATTTTTTTTAAAAAAATTCTAACTTTATAATTTTAGATTTAAATTAAAAAAAAACTATTTTTAATTTTTAATAATTGCCTTCATATTTAAGTGCTTAATTTTTCAATTCATAAATGTTTTAAGAATTTAATAATTGAAGATATATGAAGATCTGAAGAACTTTTAAGACATATGAAGATATTTACGCAAACAAAAATATTGCTTAGCTCCAGAATCAAAAATTGTCATGATTTAAATATTTTCATAATTATTTATTAAATTTTTAATGTAGTTTGACAGGCTTGTCAAAAATATTGATTTTAAGGTATTTGTTGATTTGAAGTAAAAACTGACACAATTATAAGAATTTTTGCATATGAATCATTCACATATCATTACCCAAAGCAATATTTTATTATTAATTTTATAAATTTTAGAGTCATGAGGAATTTGTAAGAAAATTCAATGGATTCAAACGAAGTGGAATGAAAAGCAGCAATGGAAGCACTTGGCTTGAGCCATTGAATGTTGATATTCCAGACAAAGTTGACTGGAGAGACAAGGGACTCGTTACTCCAGTTAAGAACCAGGTTTGTCTATTTTAATTTCATATCTAGAATAATCAAAAATTTAACTAATGAAACGATTGGAAGAACTAATTTAAGATATAGATTTAATAAAGATAATTAATTATATTAAGTAATTGCTCAACATTTACAATGATCAATAGAAAAAATATCGATAACAGCAAACAAAAAAAAAATGATTAGTTATATTGTATAGTTGATCAAAAATTGGAAAATTCTTACTTTTTTATTGATTTTTTTCTAGATAAATGTGATTAATTAGTAATAAATTACTTCCTTTTTTTTAACAACAATAAGTACTCAGATTAAATATTTGGAAATTTGGAACCTAATAAAAAACATTAATTTTAAAACTACGAAAATTTAATTTTTTTTCGTAATGTAATAAACAATAAGTATTTAAAGGAACAAATTTAAATATGAAAACATCTAAAATATATTTTTTGTTATTATAGTTAGAGCGAAGTTAGAAGAATCAATCTAAATCAAGCAAAGCTTAAAAATTATAAAATCAACAGATAAGAATATTATCGGATCAGTATTTCTTGCCATAACGAAATAAGTTATAAAGAATGAAAAGAGAATCATAACAAGACAAAGATATTAAGAATTGCAGACTTTCTTGTAATGAGGCAGTTTAGGTTAGATAAATGTTATCATTTTCAGCTTTTTTGTCCAGGTGTTAAAAATGTAAATATCGGTGTTTTTATCTTAAATAAACTCGAAAAACGATCGATTTTCTTACAAACAATGCATTTCAATGTAAGAAGTTTTAACTTGTTCTATTATCTATTTTATTCGAAACCCTTGACTCTGCATTACATTTGACTAACCTTTAACCATGTATTTATTAAATATTCTTTTCGAAAGCTAAAAAAAATTTGAAAGCAACTCATCGATAATGCACAATTATCGCAACTATATTTAACAGTTGTAAAATAATAAAAAAAAAATAATGACACATTTTTTGAAACAGTTTTTTTTATTTCATTTATGCATTTATTTCATTAACCGTCTTAATACCTGATTAAAATTTGATTAAAATATATAATTTGTCATTAATTTTTTTATAGTAACTCTCTATTTAATATTCATAAATTGATTAGATTATAAGAAATAAGCCATATATATATAATTTAATAAAACTTAAAATTTAATAAGTAAAATAAATTTGTAACTAACTCACAATTGCTTGCTTAAAATCAATTTTTTTATTTTTTTTCTTCTTTATATTATGATTTTATTTGTTTTAACATTTATCTTTGACATATTTCATTGAGAAGTATGATGCTGCCATCTATGAGTGGAATTATATAAAAAATGTTATCAATGTGATTAATTTAAATTAAATTTCTTCCTAATTTTAATCGCTACATTTGTTATTTGATTAAAGATATATTTTATAAAATCCAAATATTGATAAGTTTGGGATTATAAGAGAAATAAGAAATGCGCCAGATTTTATAATATAATTACACTTATTTTTTTTCTGGAGCTCATTGTTATGTATATATATATATATATATATATATATATATATTAGAAACATTGTTATTTCAACGGGAAATTTTTAATAATGTCTTAGTATTTTATCAACATATAAAACTATTTTTTAAATTTCAGGGACAATGCGGATCTTGCTGGGCCTTTTCCACTACTGGTTCTTTGGAAGGACAACACATGAAGAAGACAGGAAAGTTAGTTTCTCTCAGCGAACAAAATCTTGTCGATTGCTCTGGATCTGAAGGTGAGATACGTAAAAATATACATTTATTAATTAATAATCCAATTTTTATTAATTAATTTATTTTAATTCTACTATCTAGCATTAAGGGAAAAACGGGCAGAAGACTCTAAAAAAACAGAGCTTAATTAAATCACAGATAATGTAACTTAAGAATAAATGCGTGATTTACTTTCATTAATCACTGATTTATTTGAAATTTTTGGAGTTTAAATTTAACATGTATGCATAATGAATTATAGTACGTTTTTGCATATTCTACATGTAATAAAGTAAATTGTATGCTCATGTTGAGATAAAGTATATCATTAAATTTTAAATGTAATAAAATAATTTTTATTTTACTATAGGGAAATCAGAAGCTTAGTTATAATAAATTTTGGTAAATCATGCGATATAAACTTAAAATCAAATTTTATTCAGAAATTTAATTTTTATTCGGAAATTCAATGCTAAAAAAGATGAACAAGCTTCATGATAATTTTTACAGTATAGATGTATCCTACTGATCAAGTTAAATTAATATGATACATTTGATTTAATATTGTTAGACTTTTATTCTAACTAAAGTTTATTGTAACCAAAAGCAACTACTAATTTTACTGGTTGACTCGAAATTTATGAAAAATGTCTTTTCAAAGGAAACAACGGCTGTGAAGGAGGTCTAATGGACAATGCTTTTGAATACATCAAGAAGAACAATGGAATTGACACTGAAGACTCCTATCCTTACACAGCTGAGGTAATTTGTGTTTGTATTTCGATTTAATTTTCAATGATTTTGTTCTCACCCCAAACATTATGTGCTCATCACATAACGCTAATTATTTTCGGTAACCTCTCTATTAGTTATGTACTTAAAATTAAATGCATTTAATGCTTAAAAAATATTATTTGAAGAATATCTAGGATTTTGCATTGTAAAAGATATATTGACAAAAAATAAAATAATTAGCATCTTATATTGAAGAATTTTAGAAATTTTCATAATATTTTGAATTGGTAAATACTCTTTAAGTAATCACAACAATAGCCTAGGTCATGAGTCATATCTAAATGCTTTTTCTTAGGACGGTGACCGCTGCCTCTTTAAGAAGGCTGATGTTGGAGCCACTTGCACTGGTTACGTTGATATTCCTTCTGGAGACGAAGATGCTTTAAAGAAGGCCGTAGCCACTGTTGGACCAGTCTCAGTCGCCATTGATGCCAGCCATGACAGCTTCCAATCTTACCAGTGAGTTTTATGTCATTTAAAAACTATATTTCTAAGATTTTTTTCAATTTTAAATTCAGTTTAACATAATGATTGAAGATATAATAATGGCAAAATTTATCTCGGTATATACGAAATTATTAGGAAAATAATTTACAAAACTCATTCATAATTTGTGATTATCACTTTTAATGTTGAAGATATATTTATAATTATTCAAAAATTACTATTTCTTCTTATTAAATAATTTTAAATAAATGAAATTCAATCTATATTTGAATGTGATTTTTTACAACATTAATAATGTATTTTAGAATAAAAGTATGTTTAAATTAAACAAATCTGAACAGCATTTTTTTAAAATTTATATTATTTTTTTCTATCAATAATAACTAAAAAAAGAAAGTTACAATTAATTGTTAGGACGTTTTCTGATTGCTCTAGAAATGATTTTTACATGAACCTGAACTCATTTCATTCTTGTCATTGATTTATTTTATGTCAGATCATTTTAATAGGGCTTGAAGAATTTAATCTTAAATTTTGGACATGATTCTTAGAAGCATCATGAATTAATTTTACATTTTAGAGTAAAATGTTTTTTAAATAAAAAATCTGAACTACATCTTTTTTTTTTTCATTAACACATTACTTTTCATGATTAATAACAATCATGCGAAAAAAAAAGAAAATTAAAATTAACTTTTATTTATTCATGATTGTTGCAGGAGTGGAGTTTATGATGAACCTGAATGCAGCACTGAAGAACTCGATCACGGAGTCTTAGTTGTTGGATACGGAACTGAAGACGGTAACGATTACTGGCTGGTCAAGAACAGGTAATTGAAAAATAGTTTTCTTTTATCTCTTTTTATTTATTTTACTATTATTTGCTAACTTCTACAATAGTTTTTTTTTATAAAGTTATAAGCATTTTATGAAAAAAATTAAATTTTTAATAAAACATAATTGTTTTAAATATATTAATAATCATAGGTTTGAAATAACTAAAATTAAGATAAAAAACATTTAAGCAGTATAAATATTAAACTTTATATATATATATAATAAAATTTTATATTACATATATTGCTAAATCAATTATGATTCTGAATTTAAAATTTAACTTAAAATAATTTTAATATTAAGAAACTTTTACAATCTTTTATTTAAGTCATATTTTATAAATTCTTTTAACAATCACACCAAATACTGAATATAAATATGGACTCTATTAGAACATGTTTTTAACATTTATATAAGATTTACTTACTGTGTTTGCATAATATTTGTATATTTTTTAATTCCTTTTTTATATACAAGCAATTTACTAGTCATTTAAAATAAGCAATTGCTCTAAAAAGATGAGACATGTTTTCCGAAATATTTGAAAAGAGAAAGAAGCATTTTGAATAATTATTAAAATCCTCAAGTTTTAAATAAATTACGTGTTATTTAATGCAATGAAAATAATAGTTACCTAAATAAATAAAGTAAAAAATATATGACATGTTTTATTTAAAAGAGTTAAGTGAGAGGTATAATAATAAGTTATATAAAAGTCATCAAATTTAAAAAATATGACAAAATATCTTAGTAATTAGCATAGTTATGAGGGAGGTCTGAAATTTATTGAGACATATATAATATTAATACGCGAAAAGAAAAGGCAAAGAAATTTGTTTTTAGTAATATATCTAATGCTAAGCGTATTAATGTAAAGGATTAATACATTATGATAAATTTAAGAAAAAAAATCATATTTCCTCAATAACTAAAATTACTCACATAAATTTTATTTTACAGTTGGGGTCCATCCTGGGGAATCAGGGGTTACATCAAGATGACCAGAAACAACGGCAACCAGTGCGGTATTGCAACACAAGCCAGTTACCCTCTTGTCTAAATAATAAACACTATTGATTGCTATGTACCTGTGAAGAATTTACGAACTGTGATGTATATTTGCGAATTGTTCGAATTTTGAAACTGTATAGGAATTTATACCATTCCAAAATTTTTTAAAGTTTTTATATTGTTGTTTTTAATAAAATAATTGTTACGTCATAGATAAATTTTTGTTCTTATTTCTTACTCTGCGTAAACACCATAAAATATTTTTCTCTAATAAAAGGATAAAGTGGAAGGTATTTGCAATAAATTTGACATAAATAATATAATTCTATAATAATTAAGTCTTGTATAGTAAAAATCGCTATTTAAGTATATATAAAATATTTTTGAATTTTTTTTATTTAAATAGCACATGTTAAATTTTATTATTTTAACTTGCACGTAGGACTTATGTACTTGATTTTATAAATATAACATGATTATAATTATTTAAATTCTGAGACATTTTATTTTAGAATCTTAAATGAATCTATAAGGATTAAATAGAAAAAATGAATAGGTGTCTAAAATTTTTAAATTGTTATTTCAAATTAAGTAAAGATAATGAATTTAATTATTCTTAAAATTTTCACCCATTTATCAATAAAGGATGTTATATTTCAGGAAGATTTTTAACTGTGATATATAATTATGGGTTGATTGTGCTATTAAATCTTTGACACGATTTCTTAATTTAAAATAAAGTTTAAGTTTTATATTTTTATTAAGCTAAATTACTAAATTTTATTCATTAATATTTATTTCAACTCGAAACCATTTTCAGGGAATTTACTTATTCTTTTTTTAGCCAAAAAGATGCTTAGTAATTCAAATACTAAAATTATTTTTAAAATAGTCTAAATATTGATATATTTTTTAAATTAAATTTTGTTCAATCCCTAAAGTTTTTAAATTGTTTTTTAAAAAGGTTTATTGATGATGACTACTAAAAACAAAGATAGTTTAAATAGAAGATTAATTAATCATACTATTTAAAAGCCCTTTTTTTACATTATTTCGGTATTCACTGTGTTTTTTAATAGAATTCACATTTCTTTGTAAATGGATTACAAAATACTTATTTTTTGGTACAATGGATACCTAAAAAGAGAACTTCATTTAGAAACAATGTACTACATAATTTATATATTTCTAGTTGAGTTCTAATTTTAATATAAAATATTAATCAGATTTTAAGCTCAATATAAAAAAAGGCAAATTAGTAAGTGAGTAGATTTTATTTAATAAAATATTTAGTAATAATATTGCATGTTAAAAGAATAGGGAAATTTTAATTTTTCAATTATTATATAAATTTAAGAACAAATAGAAATAATTTCTTAATAACTTTTAGTTACCAATCAAATATTACAAAATTATAAGAGTGATAAGGTTTTTATGTCTTCAGATATAAATTAAAGAATGTTATTTATTGTTACTATTTGAATATATCAATTTTATTTTTCACTTTACCAACACTTTTGGTGTTTTTTATTGGTCCCTCCTTCTAAATTACTAGGATCTACCCACTTTTATGGCTACGATGGCACACCCATTGGTATCCCACAGTATAAGGTGCCATCA
>JAPDSC010128221.1:0-16188 GCA_026290005.1 Latrodectus geometricus
ATATATATATATATATATATATATATATATATATATATATATATAAGGGGAAGAATATAAGCAAAATATGAATAAAATATGTGACTCATAATAAAACTTGCATTATGTCATTAAATTATGCTTCAAAGAAATTGTTATTTAAATTTTATGTATGAAAAATGCTTACGAACCAAGATTAATATTTTAAAAATTCTTCAATCAAATGAAGTTTATAATAGGAAGAAAAAACCTTTGTATATGAAATGTAAAGATTTTCAAAGCCAAATAATTAGAAAAAAAAGTAGAAAATAAGACTTTCAAACAGCTATCTTTTCAACAACTAATGAAAAAAAAAAAAAAAGTGGCCAAGTAACATTATGTTGATGTTATCGTAAGTTTGAAAATAATAATAGTTATTTTATTACGAATAAAAACAAAGAAATCTATAAATAAAAACACTCAGAATCAATTAAGGAATGTAAGCGAGCAAGTTCAACAGTTCATTTTCGTCTTTTATCACATCAGTTTATTAGATAAAGGTCAATTTATATCGATTAGATGTTGTACAATAAATTCTGGGCTATTCAAAATAATCAAAGAAGTGACAGTGATTGATTTATCGATGGCAACGTTCGATTAAAGACACTCTATTTGGAAAACAAATAAGCATTATTCGTCACTTGAGTGATCTTTAAATAAACAGGATACTGTCAAGTTTTTGTAGCTATGAATATAAAAAAATCAACTAAAAGTGATGTTTATAATTCCGTTGTGTTTCTTTTAAAGTAATAAATTTAATGTATTCATCTGATAGAATGCATTTATATAAATATATATATTAGTTTGGGGAAAAAGAAATCCATTATTTTTACGTGAACTTTATGTAACTTCTTTTGGATTCGCTTTGTAAAAAGGTTTAAAACAGCTTTCATGTAGATTTTTAGGTCTTGCACGTTACGACTGCTGACATGCGGTTAATTTCAATCATTTTTGATATTTTATAGACATTTTCGACGATGCTGTATCCACATGCGAGGTTGCATCTCTAACATCAAAAATACCCGAATGGAATCGACGAAACAAAAATTGTACGTAACTGGTTGTTACAGTCTTATATAGGACGATAAACACCTTTCACAATTTTAGCCACCCGGCTATCTTTTTCGCCGTTACAAGAGAAAAACGAAAATGTATCGAATTTTCCGTTTATTGTCTTCCATTTTTAAAACCTTGTACTCGTAACTGAATGAATCAAACAAAAAACCGCAAGAGGATATTTTAGTGTCAAATGTCACCTTTCCAACGAGCTAAAATCTGAAATTGTTTGATAGATACCTGAGAGATATCGATCACTACAGACGTCTACCGAAAAAATAATGGATTACTTTTTCCCCAAACTAATATATAAATCCAAAGGGAAAAAAAAGTAAAATTGTAAATTAATTAAAACGAAATATGAATAAAATTTGTGATGTTAAAAAACTTGCATTACTACAACTATAGCTAAAACCATACTACAAAGCAATTATTAAAATATTTTATAATGACTGTTACTACGATTTATTTTTTTTTTAATTTCATGTATAAAATAAAATTAACAAATATATTTAAATTAACTTTTTTGCTATACAAACTTTCATCATATTTCAAAAAACTGCATAATCTCTTGTAAAAGTTTTTACCTTAGCAATATAACTTGAACAAAAACAGCATTTATTCTAAATTTCCACATTACAAAGTCAAATTAAGGTTAAGTTTCAGCTATTTAATTTGGGTCTTTTTTCTTTACAGCAAGATTTGATTATTTGCAGTTGAACAGCATAATAAAAAAGAAATCTCAATAACTATCATGGTAAAAGCGTTCTTATTGTATCCTAAGGAATTAGTTGACCAATTAATGACCTTCTGATTTAGTTTAAGATTATTTTACAAGCAAGGCCCGGTTTTATTTATTATTTATAGGCTAGCCTGGATAAATTGGTAAAGTGTAACAGTCATCTGTTTATTTGATTTAGTGAAATTGAGAAGTGATATGTATATACTTTCTGTTTATATAAATATATATGAAATTACCACTCGTATATGAATTACCGAAAAGAAACCTTTATTATACACTGTTGTTTACACCTCTTTCTTAGGCATTATCTCGATTCTGAAATGTCTTTTTACTCTCTTCTAATTTTTGATTCTGACTTCAATAATGATGTTACAAATTTCTACATAGTACTTCTATTTCTAGGCATTGAGTCTGAGATTGGATTACTTATAGATATATATCTGTCCATGGTACTCTGACATTATATGCATGTTGATCGTAGCTATAGATATTTAGTAGTCATTGTATTGTATAGATGCTTCCTATTGGTAAGAGATCGGGAGAACATGAGAGCCAAAACAGCAGCTAAGCATTTTCTGTATCAAGGAAAATCTACACATTATCTGCAACAGGCTGTTGTGAATTTATCCCCCTTAAACATAGCATTCTAATAGAGTATGATAATGTATATGACCCTAAAAACATTCCCATAATCAGAACGTAATAAGTTTGTATCCCGACTTAACTGAGAGAAAATCCATTATGTTCACTAAAGGTAGAAGTTAGTGTTAAAAGTTCTCTTTCCATCGTTAAAGATCTTTATTTTCTCTGAATGAAATGATACCACTGCATTTATCAGGCCATGCATTAGGGTGTTTTCTGCATAGTCATTGCTTCTAAATTTAAAAGATCCCACCCAATATCATTTACTGAAGTGGTAGGGTTTAACTCTGGGGAAGGTTATGACCAACTAGTTGTCCTTGGCTAGGTACATTGTTCAAAGTGATCAGTTCGAGAAAGTGATAACCCAAGCATATTTCTATTAGCATGCCATATCATCATTATAAGTGACGGATCAATATGACTATGTCAAATCTGCTATGCATGTGCTTACACCCCAATATTGATAAATATGAATGCCACGATCATGATGGATTAAAAAGAACCGAGATGTGTCTGCGGGATGTTCTACATCCTTGTTTGTTTTTAATTGCACTATTGAAGAATTTGTTATATAGCGTCAGATTTTCAGCGTAAGGTTTAGATTGTTCAGCTCACAGTTCATCCTGCTGCTAGTCATCGAACAGTATAGACACTAGTCTTACAATCGACCCTATTTCTTGAGCTAATCACATGACGAAGCTGTACTATCTAGTCATGAAGGTATATCTGTCTTCTCGGGTATAAATGACAAAGCCTTAGAAATGCAGCAAAATGTTTTGTATAACCATACTCGATTATTCGATTACATTTTCTCTCACTGAATTTTAATTGAAGCGAAAAGTAATATAATACTATGATAAATCGCAATCGTGTGATAGGTTACTAAATTTTGGTACTTTTATCAAAATCAAAAACGAGTTGATTTATTACTTACAGAATGAATTACAAATACTTTTCATCAATCAACAATGTTAAATTGTAATTCATGAATGAGAAATCGGTTATGCAATTTTTTTAAAACATTGTAGGGTTGTTGTTATATATATATATATATATATATATATATATATATACAATCGCCTAATTTATATAAACGCATTGTCACAGTATTTTCTTGTGTAAATTTTACGTGTCAGGTTCGTGTAAGTAGTGAAAATTTTATAGCTATATGATTTTGTCGTAATGAAATCTAAGACTATCAAAGTTTTAAAACTAATTGATTGCTTTATTTATTGAAACGATGTATTTAATATTATTAAGTCTTGTAACCAAAAATATTATTATAGTTGATTTTTGTATATTAATTATACGTGTCTAAGCACATTTTTTTATTAAGGTAAATTTTACTGATTTATATAAAAATATTAATATACATGTATTGTTCTTTCAAATATGTTTGTTTATAATCTACTATTTAATATATAGTGGGAAAATGGATTTTCAGAGACCAATAAAATGTTAAAACATACAGCTGAAGAAAAAGACAGTTATTTTTTATATTTATTAGATCAATAATTAAAATAATTTTAATTCACTTAATATTATTTTGCAATTGAAATTTTAAAATCATTAAGGTTCTTAGTGCAGTTTTTTATACTCAAGTAATCTCAGTTAAGATCATAGCGTTTTGTTTTTTAGAAAAATAAAAGATAGAATAAAATATTTAATACTTTTACTTAAATTGAAAAATTAAATTTATGATTGATAGTTTCGAATAAAAGCAAACACATAAATGTTTAAAAAATAACTAAATTAATAGAAAACTATTATTGCGGTAATTATTTTGCATGAATTCGGAATTTAATTTTTGAACTTTAATAAGAATTTGTTCAATGGTTAATGATCTCATATTTATACGTAATTATTTCCTTTTAAGGAAAACCCCCCATACCTTACAACGATAATTTATACTTGAGTAATCTTACAAAGATTTTAATATTCCTGACTTATATATTTTATTTTAGTGAAAGTTTTATACTTTTCTAAATTTAAAATATGGATTTTTAAGAATATAATCCTCTTGAAGGAATTCTAAAAGGTACCTTCATACTTAATTCGACAGTAATGAATTAATAAATATAAGAGATTAATCTTTACACATAATAAGGACAGGTTTACATACTTAATTGTTATTTTAAAAGCATTTAGACGCTTTTAGTCAACATTCAACAATTAGTTACAGAGCAAATTAAGTAAACAGATTAATTAATTTGTGCTTATTTGCATTAATTAATTTAATTTACATTTGATTTCATTTCATTAGAGGATTTTTGAAAGAAGTGAAATAAAAGAAAAGATTGAGTTTGTCTTTCTTTGAGAATGTTATTCTAAAAAAAGAAAAAAAAGATGTTTTGTTTCCTGGAAATTACTTTAAAAAGAATTATTAAATAAAATTTTCATTAAGAAATTTTGTCACTGAACGCCATGGAAACTGTTATTAAGTAAAATTGCATTTTTATTAAATTTTTAATCGATGATCTGGAAAATTGAAATGAAACAAGAAATCATCAGGATTTGATTAGTAGTTTTGAATCTAGAATCTTCAAATGATTCTGTAAGCTTAGAAATTTTGAGATCTGTTTCATTTATTTATTTATTTTTTAATCTAATAAAAATATTAAAATATTATCATTTGGAAAAAACTAAAATTATATTCACAATAGGAATGAAAATAATTAATTTCCAGACTTTTAGAACTATCACGAAATCACACAAAAAATAAAGAAATTCCACAAACTAATATTCATTCTAAAGAATAGAAATGTTGCCACTTCAAAATATCAAAATAATAAATAAATATGCAAGCTTATTATCTGAGAATTCAAATTCGGAATTTCTTGACAAAGACATTCCGCATCTAAGGAATAAAAAGGGATTCCTTTTTGTGCGGGCAACTTTCTTGGCGAAGATATGACCAATCATTAATCTCTGTTAATGCCTTCCATCTTCCAGCGGGCAATTCATCCATCTTGTTCCATCTTCGCATATATATCTCATCGCTTTCTTATCTGCCTGCGGGGGTGGGGGGAAGGGATGCTACTGGGTTTTGCTGTCTTGTGCCTCCGGTGACCTCGGATCTCTCAACTCCTGGTAATGGGGTCCTTAAAAGGATTTTTAAGATAGGAGGATGCTGTTTGATGACAACTCTTAATGGCCTGCTTATTTTCCATTCCAAAAGAGGATTGCTGAAAGATGTGAAACAACAGAGAAGATAGTGACCTGCCTTGCCTCGAGAGTGTTATTCTGGAAAAGAAACAGACTTTTATCGATGTAAATACTTTCAAGAATCGTGTTCACGTTATCGATTCAGTTAATCGTCATTAGTTGTTCAGTGGGTATGTTATCGCTATTGATTAAAGACGTGAAAAGTGAAACAGATTAGATTTTTCAACCGACGATTATTGTAAAAGATTCAAGATTTGAAAGCAAATTTTAGTTACTTTTTCTCAGTTTTTCTCCCTTTCGATTTTATTGATGAATTTTCCGCTTAAAATATTACATTTTTTAAAGCAAATTATTTTGCATTCCACAAAATAATTTTTATAGTATAAAATGATTCTTTCTAATTTAGGTTGAAAAATTTGGAACACAATTTTAATTTAAATTCACGCGATAACCAGTAATAGAATATTTATGAAATGCAGCAACAGACAGAATCAAAATTTAAACAATTAAAATGTTCATTTAAAACACTGAATCATATATTG
This sequence comes from Latrodectus geometricus, assembly GCA_026290005.1. Classification (NCBI taxonomy): domain Eukaryota; kingdom Metazoa; phylum Arthropoda; class Arachnida; order Araneae; family Theridiidae; genus Latrodectus; species Latrodectus geometricus. Next base: position 6,166 of record JAPDSC010128221.1, read on the forward strand.
TGATATTGTGATAATTATGACCACACTATTTTTAAGTGAATGTAGTAAAAATTGTTTTCTGTTCAAGCATTTAGTTAAAAAAATAAGTGTGTTTTTATTTTGTAAAAAATATTTAAAATACGGTGTATCGTTTATTTTTATTTGTGTTGTTGTTTCCAATCCCATCTGGAGCTACACCAGATCCATAAGTTCATATACCCTCAAAAAATCGAGGAAGAGGAGAGGTCTCTCAAGAAACTCCTCCATGGAAAAATCGAGGCAAACAAGAATATGTTGAGGACTAACCTCGTTGGAGTAACATTTTTTGCAGGTTGGGAAAAGTTTTGAACGCCCGCTAAAAGTGAGGCCCTTAGTGTGCCCACTGACAAATCTGCTGATTACGGCTTGGTCGGCACGTGTGCCCTGAAAATCAAGGGCACCACCGGACGCTTACGGGGGTACCAAACGTGATTTGGTGGGACAAGCCAGGCCTTATTGAGAGTGTTTTTGCGGGTAGAAAATAATTCTGAGTAAGTGAGGGCCAGATTTGAAGAGGCTGGTAGGGAAGTACCCTCCTTAGCCAACTAATCAGCGCGTTCGTTACCAAGTAGATCCACGTGAGAGGGTATCCAGTGGAAATGGATGTCATGGGAGGCTGACAGGGCCTTTAACAAAAGAAGGATTTCGACACTAGCTTGGTCTGTTACTCTCTCCCAATTGCACAGGTGTTGAATACTGCTACGACTGTTAGTGAAGATCCAGATATTCCCGAAGGTGGCTCCAATCCTTATACTTTTCAGACCTGATAAAATAGCTAAAAGTTCACTGCGAAATACTGAGCAAAAATCTGGGTTTCTTAATGATATTGAATCATTGCTATTTGTAAGATATGTAAATGGATAAAATAAATCCTCTTAAAGTCATCAATAATCCACTTTTTGAATATTGTGACAAAATTAAATTGTTTTCTATTCATGAAGTCAGTCACAAATATAGGTTTCGTGGTGAAACTATAAGTCTTACAATCTAATTAAAACAGGAGAATTTTCGGATTATTCTTGAGCTAAAAACAATCCCCGGTCTTTAAATGCGGTATGTCATTTTTTGAATAACTCTGAAATTGCATAGATATATTAAAACAAGATAATTTCAGAAAATATAAATTACGTATTTCTTGTTTAATAATCCTCCTGTTTCTATGTTTAAGATACATTGTTAATTTCCATCAACATTTTTATCAAAAAATATAAACCTACACTGATGGAAAAAAAAAAAATCCCAACTCCAAGAAGGAGTAGTGCTAGCAAAACGAAATTTGGCAGGCGTGCCCATACATCTACATTCATCGTGTTCATACATCACGTAGATTCAGATTTTGCGCTCAGCGCATAAGTGTGACTCTAGTAGCGACACACGGAAGATGCAAATCAGGTTTGCTTTAAATACGCTCTATAACGTTCCTGAGCGTTGTTTAGCGTCGAGATTTGATGTAGTGAGTTGATGCTAGTTCACAATGCCTTTAAGAAGACGACGAAGCCATTATCAACAGCTCACTGAGTTAAACGAGGTAGTATAATAGGCCTACGAGAAGGTGGATTTTCTTTCCGTGAGATTGCAGAAAAGCTTGGCAGGAATGCATCCACTGTACATGAATGTTGGCAGTAGTGGTCAAAGAAAGGCACTTTCTCAAGAAGACCAGGTTCCGGGCGCCACGTGGCACTGCTGAAAGGGAAGACCGCCGTGTTCGGCGTATGGCCGTAGCGAGTCGTACTGCGTCTGCAGCAGATATTCGAGCAGCAGTTGGCATCACAGTGACACAACGAACTGTTACCAATCGGTTACTTCAAGGACAGCTCCAAGCCAGACATCCTGTAGCGTACATTCCACTAATGCCAATCCATTGCCGTTTGCGACGTCAGTGGTGTCAGGCTAGGGCTCATTGGAGGACGGAGTGGAGAACTGTTGTGTTTTCTGATGAAAGTCGGTTCTGCCTTCGTGCCAGTGATGGCCGTGTGTTAGGAGGAGGCCAGGTGAGCGGCTGCAGCCATCCTGTCTGTGGCCTAGACACACTGGACCTACACCTAGAGTCATGGTCTGGTTAGAATTTCTTATGGCAGCAGAAGCACTCTCGTGGTTATCCCACGCACCCTGACAGCAAATGTGTACGCCAGTCTGGTGATTCAACCTGTTGTTCTGCCTTTCATGAGTAGCATTCCAGGAAGTATTTTCCATCAGGATAACGCTCGACCTCATACTGCTGTTGTAACCCAACGTGCTCTACAGGGTGTCGACATGTTGCCTTGGGCTTCCAGATCACCAGATCTGTCTCCAATTGAGCACGTATGGGACATCATTGGACGACAACCTCAGCGTCATCCACAACCCCCATCAACCGTCCCTGTATTGATCGACCAAGTGCAACAGACATGAAACTCCATCCCACAAACGGACATCCAGCACCTGTATGATTCTATGCATGCACGTTTGCATGCTTGCATTCAAAATTCTGGCGGGTACACCGGTTATTAATGTACCTGTATTTCACTTCTCCTATGGCTCTTCTCGGGTTTAAATTAACCTGTGATTTTAAAGTTGTAATCAATTACGTACGTTACCTATATAAATGATTTACTGAAATTTCATTACTCTACAATAAATATTTATTGGTGTTGGAATTTTTTTTCCATCAGTGTATTTTACGCATTAGATTTCTAAAATATTAAAAATTTTTATTTCATCTATTGAGATACAATTTTATTTCAATGATCCCAAATTTTAACAATACTTTTAAGTACACTAAAATGTATCATAAATCTTAAATATTCTTATTTAGCAAACAAATATTAATTTTTTGTTATAAAATTAAATTTTAGGCTAATATAATTCAGGCAGCCGAATTTTTCCAACCGAATCTGTTAATGGCAGCCAATCTTCTAATGCTTTTAAACTATGGTCAAGTGATGAAATCTGCCTCATCTGGCCACGCTTTGCAAAATGAGGTGACATATCTGCCAAAGTGCAAGACATTGGAAAACTATGGGTTTATTAACATACATAGACTCCCTGTGCATCTTGATTTTCGACTGCCTCACGTATAGAACCCGAAATCATCTCGATAAAAGAGCAGCAAAGTCTTTCTAACACGTTACTATAGTCCTTATATAATAATTAAATAACTTTAGAATCATTAAATATTCTTTATAATGACGTTACCATTAATCAAAGGAAAAATAAAAAATAAATAAAAGAAAAAATGTTAAGAAAAATATGATTAAATTAAAGCAGACTATTTCTTCTTAGAAAACTCTTATACAGCAATCTTTTATTTAATAAACTTAATTAGAATACTTTACAAACGGGAAAAAAATAGCACTTTTTTGACAACAACTATTAATTTGGTTCATGTTATATGTATTTAAATAAACTAGGATATTTGATACTGAATATATCTCCTAAATGTTTGTGAATTCAAAACTAAACTCTTAAAAATTTTTAAATTTTCACTTCAGAAGAAAGGAACTAAAAAACGAAGGATAATATATTTTAAAATAAATATTGATGCAATTAATATTAATATATTTTATAATATATATATATATATTAATTGCACCAATAATTTAGGCATTTGATGGGTGCCTAAGTATTAGAAATACAATTTAAGTATTTGTCAAATGAATAAACTTAGATATTCAATATTCAAAAATATAATATTAGGTTGGGGAAAAAGTAATCTATTATTTTTTCGGTAGACGTCTGTAAAGATCGATATCTCGTGAGGTATCTATCAAACAATTTCAGATTTATGCTCGTTGGAAAGGCGACATTTGACACTAAAATATCCTCTTGCGGTTTTTTGTTTGATTCATTCAGTTACGAGTACAAGGTTTTAAAAATGGAAGACAACAAACAGAAAATTCGATACATTTTCGTTTTTCTCTTGTAACGGCGAAAATGCTAACCAGGTGGCTAAAATTGTGAAAGGTGTTTATCGTCCTATATAAGACTGTAACAACCAGTTACGTACAATTTTTGTTTCGTCGATTCCGTTCGGGTATTTTTGATGTTAGAGATGCACCTCGCATGTGGATACAGCATCGTCGAAAATGTCTATAAAATATCAAAAATGATCGAACTTAACCGCATGTCAGCAGTCGTAACGCGCAAGACCTAAAAGTCTACATGGAAGTTGCTTTAAACCTTTTTACAAAGTGAATTCAAAAGAAGTTACATAAAGTTCAAGTAAAAATAATGGATTTCTTTTTCTCCAACCTAATATTATTTTCAGAAAAATATTCAAATTAAATTTACCTTCAAACCTAAATATAAATAATTGATTTAGACGAAAAATTTGAATTTTTTATCTTAACAATTTTAATAAATTTTAATGAAAAACAACGACTGTAATAAAATAACTTTCTTTTTTTAAAAGAGACAAAAGACCCATCTTTAAATTTCAAAAATATTTGTTGACAAATTATAAAAACATTTTTTTCAGTAGAAATATAGCTCTATGATCATAATATGCAAGGATACAAGAGAAGTTTTATCCTACACAAGTCATCTTTATGGAATTCCATCCAGAAAAAGTCCTTTCTCATCTTCTCAGAAGCTGATTTCTTCAATTAGATATAATCTCCGGCGTAATCCGGAAACTCTTCTGTAAGTAACAAACAATAATCTGCCAGATGAATTAAGGCAATGATTCCATCATCTTACAATTTAGCTATTATCCAGGCGATCAAAGAAGATCCCTCGTGGACACAACCTTCCCATGAGCTCAATCTGGCCGAAATTACTAATCCGGCAATAAAGCAGCTTCATTAACCCGCTGCAATTTCTGGGAGGAAACGGAATCTGGCAACAACTCCGTGATTAATGGCGCCACCACTGGCGTGTCACAAAAGCACCTGAATATGGCGGAAACCCTATCTTTTCATTTGGAATGCGAATAAGATTGATTCTACTATCATTAGTTCCGCCCCTTCCATTTCACCCCACCCCATCATCTGTGAAACTTCATGAGGAGAGAAAACCGATTTCAATTTTTCGATTTTAACCATCGTACTCGACAAAATATTTCATCATTCGTGTCTTCAGCCTGGTACTGCTGTGTATCTTTCAGTTTATTTATTTTTTTTTTTCAGAACTCATTTGAGAAATGAAACGGTTTTGTTTTTCTTTTGTCCTCACTCCCACCTCCCCTTTTCCGAGAAATCGTCTGAAATATACGGAAGTGTCAACAACAGAGTCCGTGGGCAGAAATAAATGGGAGGAGTATTTTTCCGGGAAAAGATGGTTCTGAACTAGCACCCTCTTTTTTTACTGTCCCTCCTGCCTTATTTTTAAAACTGGGCATTTCGAACTTCGTTTAGCTTTATTCGCCAGATTTTAAAAGTGCAGCAGACGTGACCGAAATGCCGAATTATTTTTCCCACTCCACCCCAACCCCCGATACCATCTCTGGGGTATGTGTTACATGGTCGGAAGCAGTTATATCACCCCTCCCTACTTCGTTTTCCCGTTTTTTCCCCCTGTAACTGGAAAAGTTCCAGGATTTGATTTTCGCCGAGAATTTTCCTCAGCGAGTTTTCCTGTCAAAAATCCTCTTCCCGTCCATATTTTGGTCGTTACTTTTCGCGAAGCTTATAAATTTTCAATGCAACATCTTCGTGTTGCAGACTGCTTTTATGGATGTCCTGAATTCCGTTGGCTTTCCTGATAAATCTGTGTTTAAAATGAACAGACCATTTCTCTTTCTGCTTTATTTGAATCGAGATCGTATGACAAATTCAATGCATGTCGGCTTTCTTCCAACAAAAGAATTGTGGGGGGTAAAGAAAATCTCTTTTTTTCCCTTCTTATTCGAAACGAAAGGTAAACCCTTTCTGTGTATGGACTGGTTTGAAAGAGAATCATTTCAAAAATATAATCTTTTTATTATAGAGTGTATACACCAATAATAATATTTTCTGTTAGATATGTCTTTCTTAAAAAAATACATCGATGCATTTTACAAGAAGTTTTCTTTGAAATATATATAAATTCTAGTAAATAAAACCATCACAGTTGCGAGTTCTTGTAAATTTTTAAGAAAATTTTGTCAAACAATTCAGCAAGTTTGCTCATTTTCCACAATATTATTGTGACAATGCGTGATAAAATTAGAAAACTCAATTATATATTACATTGGAGAAAAATAAATCCATTATTTTTACGTGAACTTCATGTAACTTCTTTTGGAATTACTTTGTAAAAAGGTTTAAAACAGCTTTCATCTAGATTTTTAGGTCTTGCGCGTTACGACTGCTGACATGCGGTTAACTTCGATCATTTTTGATATTTTATAGACATTTTGGAAGATGCTGTATCCACATGCGAGGTGCATCTCTAACATCAAAAATACCCGAACGGAATCGACGAAACAAAAATTGTACGTAACTTATGGTTGTTACAGTCTTATATAGGACGATAAACACCTTTCACAATTTTAGCCACCCGGCTATCTTTTTCACCGTTGCAAGAGAAAAACGAAAATGTATCGAATTTTCTGTTTGTTGTCTTCCATTTTTAAAACCTTGTACTCGTAACTAAATTAATCAAACAAAAAACCGTAAGAGAATATTTTAGTGTCAAATGTCACCTTTCCAATGAGCATAAATTTGAAAGTGTTTGATAGATACCTCACGAGATATCGATCACTACAGACGCCTACCAAAAAAATAATGGATTACTTTTTCCCCAACCTAATATTAGTTCTGTATTTACTGGATGTGATATTAAATGTAGATTTCTCATATAAAAACCGAAATGCTACTAGATTTTCCAACTTATGAACATTTTAAAATACTTTTTCAAATGGGTAGCAGATAAAATGTAAAACAAGATAACATTTATTATGAGTAGCAGGTAAAATGTAAAACAATAGAATTAATTGTGATGTAATCAATAGAATTAAGATTAACATAATTCGTTGAATCTATAGATTGAGAGAAGTATTTATTCTATGGATGGTTGTAGATTTCAAATTGTAATATTGAAAAACAGGAACACACTTTTAGAAAAATAAGGTACTAGAAAAAATGTATGAAGTAGTGTGCATTGGGAAAATATATTTTAAGTCCTCAACGTCAGTTATAAAACAGTTTTACATAAATGAGGTTCTTGAATATCATTTTATTCAAAAAATGTTTCTTATCTTCAAGGAAACTCGAATTTGTTGTTTCTTTAACTGGAAATAAAATATGCTTCATTTGTATCTGGGAATACAGAAAAAGAATAAAATATATCATACTAGAAAAAGCATAAATATGTTGGAAAAAGAGAAACTACGTCTATGAGAAAGATTTATTCTAACGTTTAGATCTAAATAGATAAACTGAAAATAATCTTACAACACTATTTTAGTAATTATATAAAAAAATAAAGTTTTTTTAAATTTGAATTAAGTATTAGTTTGGCATAATTAAAGTGTTAGATTAATGTATTTGAACACGTTAAATTTAAGTAAAAGATTTTATTCAATAAGTTAATGTAATTGATTAAAATTTTTATAGGATAAAAGCTCTGTAATTTACCAGAATTAAAATTATTAGGATTACTTGAAATTAATTTTTATCAACTAGTATTTATCATCAAATTTTTTGCCAAACCAAAGAGTACATGTTTTTGAACCGAATCCAAAGAAATAAAGATATATTAAGATAAGACTCATAATAAGATTGCTTATTGGAAACATCACAACCAAAAACCTACTATTACATTGTTACTTTTCACAACAATCATCCTGCTAAACCAAAGGAACATAGTTTTTATTTTTCGTCTTCTATTAAATTTCTCTGGTTAAAGATCTTTACAGAAATAACAATTGAGAATTGTATTGTTGCATACAGTTCCTCTTCATATTGCAACTACAGTTCAGAGAAATCGAAACACCAAGAACTCGTAGTTGGAATGACTTGAAATGCGGTGTATGATTTAACAATAGTAGCAGGTATAAATGTTTATAAATTCAGTGGAATGTACGAAATTGCTAATTTCACACTTGTTAAACTTGATAATTTCTCTTGTTGTAATGTTTAAAGAGAAGAACTGCATCTTTACTATGTTAAGTATGGTTCGCCACAGAGTTGATTGCCATTGTAGTGATGTCACACCATTGTAATGATGCCATCGAGTCTGCGCACTCCTTGGCTCTTTATTTCCCTCCAGTTGGCATATAAGAGAAGACTAGTTCGTCGCACTTCGACTAGTCTCGTGCCAACATGCTAGTTGACACGAGCTTGCAATCTGACGAGTTGTCAGTATGATGTTCTATTAATTTTGTTTTACCTTTTATACTTTTAAAATAAATATTGTAACTATTTGTCAGAAGTCTCCAATTCATTATATTAAAGAACACGCACGCAACACTGGAACTTCTACACCATCTAATATATTTTCAGAGGAGAACAGTAATTGAATTAAAAGAGATGATACTTTTTGTATCGCCAAATTGCAACGAATATTTCAAGGGAATGGTCGAATTTCTATATATTTAAGCAAAATGGATGAAACATTGTTCTACGCAAGGACATGTGGAACTACTTTGATATACCCCCCCCAAATCGCAAATTTGGCGACTTTTTTCGCTCACCAGCCATAATACCTGTTTTTGGCGCCTCTTTTCACTCGCCAAGATGGATTCTCGCTAAATACAAATAATTAATACATAAAAATCTTTAAAATAAAAACTCAGAAAATGATACAAAATACAAGAAAATACTAAATTTAGCAACAGTAAAAACCTAAAAGCTGAAGAAACCTAAATTAGCAACAACAAAATAAGAAACAGCAACCCTAAAAAGTCCATAGGGAGTGCCAGATTTGGCGCTTAATTTTTTTTTTTTTTTTTGGGGGGGGGCTTAATTTTTTTTTTTTTTTTCAAACTTGTTCCGGACATGTAAATCTGAATAACAGCAGGATTGTCAGCAGAGGAAGATAGACATTTTTGACCAACAACTAACAGTTAGAAGTATTGTTGTAAGCAATTACCGAATATTAGTCTTCTGAAGGATTTTCATAAATAATGGGCCATATTCACGTGTCTGCAGGGAGAAAATCCGTAAAAATTTCCAAGTACTCTGATGCAGAAGGTACAATCGTAACATCTATCTTCTATTGCTCAATAGAAGCTCAGATCGAAGATGGTACTTTTAATTCTGATGAAATACTACAAAGCCACAGTGAATCTTAAAGGCGGAAACAGCTTGTGCATTCGTCATTGATAAATTGAATTCCACATTTATCTTCTTAACAGTATTAAAGGACGGTGACGTGTATGCCAATGTCTCCAATATTGTTCTTTGAAGTTTGCGGGTTTACAGGTTTGTCAAATTCCATTGGCGTCATGGCATCTGCATCAAAAATTGCTTTGGTGTAGCTAAAGAAGACACTGCAACTTATAATAGGTGCCGATCAAAATTCTCGATGAACGCATGTTCAGTTTGCAAGCCCATAATATCTGGATGCACTTTCAAAGATGCAGACATCCCATTAACCCTTCTTTGCATGATTTTTTCTTTATTGGTGAAATTAATCAAGTTGATATAATTCATGTTCAAAATTAAAGGAAAAATGGTTAAAAAAAATCTTAGCATATATTTATAGTATAAATTTAGCAAAAAACAATATGCTAAAAATTTCCATCATCATCCAAAGTTAGATCATTAGCTTAGTACTAAATAGAAATAAAAGAGGAAATTAACAGAAACACGTGTTACAAACCTTTCTTCCACTCATTTTCAATTTTTTAGCAATAGAAACTCTAATACAATAAAACAAAATTATAAGCGAAATCATACGTTTGTTGCAACTACAACAAACAGCGGAATGAGACAACTTTAAGCTCGTTTCACTGATAATGACACTTGTTTATTTTTGACAGCTATGTTTCTTTTTATGCAATGGACATTAAAAAGGTATCCAAACACGATCAACTTAAAGTGAATTTTTTCTTTTATATAATTTTTGGGCATTATAGGTTATGATGGAAATTTCCACCATTAT
>JAPDSC010128224.1:0-22883 GCA_026290005.1 Latrodectus geometricus
TTTTTATTCTAATTTGTTTCCTGCTGTGTATTTTATAATGTGTATAAGTTTCATTAAATTCCATGCAGCTTTTTGCCCCATTCTTCCCTTTTTGTGATGTTTTCATAATTTATGAAACCTGTATATATATATATATAAATATATATGTAAAACTCGATTACAGGTATTTATAAAATTAGTTGTTTAATAATAAATTAGGAAATAAAAAATAATGATTACTGATTTTTCGAAGTAACATCTTTGCTTATTATAAATATACTAAAGTTGAAGCTTAGAGAGGATCACACACAAGCACGTATTGCAATAAAATAATTGGCTATTCTTTTTATTTAAAATAATTTTTATATTCATTTAAACTTTCGCATAAATACAAATGCTGTTTAAATAACAATAACAAATGTTGCATAAATAATTATAAAATTTAAATATTAGATTAAAGTAGCTTTATTTTGTTTCAAGTGACATGTAAAAGGAAACGGAAATAAGCTTGAAAATTTCCTTTAAAATTTTATCTAATCTTATGCCAATTATAATCTTTCTATGAAACTTGCCAAAACACTTGAAAATTAAATTATATATTTGATAAAAATTAGTAATAAGGTTCTTAGAAATATTCTTTGTTGTATTTCTCATTACACGCATAACAAAAGCACATTCATAAAGAAAAGTTTAAAAAAAAATTATACTTCACTTAATTTTTTGTCAAATTATGTTTCTTATTTCAATTATAAAAAATCTATTTTAGTTAATAAAATTTATTACATTATCAACAAACTGGAAAGAAATTTAAAATTGTCATATTTACTATGTTTAAAGTCAAAAATTTAGAAATCCATTCTTGCTTTTTTTTTTATTTGATGAATACAATTGACCAGTTAGATTTTCGTGTATTCATAATTCATCTAAACATCTCCATTACACAATATCAAAATTTTTTGGTAATATGTAACTTTTCACTTAACTTATATAGCCTCTCATTCACATTCCTTACTCTCCCTTTATTGCACATTTTTAAAATACAATACCTCTTGCAGTATTATACTTAATTATTAACTAAGTATAATAGTGCTCCTCTTGCACTTAATTATTAATTCCTTAGTACAGCAAAATTATACAGAAAATGCATATGCTAATTAACTAAATAAGTTTCATCAGAATTGATAGCATGTCATTCGATTCAATTTATTTCGATGATTATTTCCAAAAATTAGGAACACTTTTTATATTGTAATGAAATTAGAATCAATATTTTACAATTTAGACTCTCTGACAGTTATTATGATAAATCAAATATAAATAATTTTATAATAATAAGAGTTCTTATTGTGTGATAAGTTCTTATAAGTGATAAGAGTTCTTATTGCATCCAGAATATTTAATTTAAGCAAAAGAGAGATGATATCATACACCTTAAGCTTAAATTTTTACCCAAACGAAATTACTTATTGTGTTAAGATGCAATTATTTTAGCTTTTGTAGTCTGAAAATTTATTATAAAAAAAGAACGTAAAAATTAGAACGGAAGAGTTTTAACCACAAAAAATAAATTCAGCAAAAAAAATAAAACATCATTTTTTGGAGACTCTAGACGAGTTGCGCTTCGTTTAAGTATGTCTTAAGATGTTTTCTTTTTGTAAAGTTAAAATGAATAAAGTAATTATTTTACATAAAAAGAAATTTAAATCTTGCATAAAATCTCTAAGCTTCGTTATGTTAATTAACCTAAAATAATAATTAAGTGCGACATCTAAAAAACAGATTTTAATTTGTTAGGTCGATTATAAATAAAACTTGAAACCAAAAGTTAAGTACTCTTTAATTAAGAAGTGCTCGAAAAAAATATTGTGAATATATTTAATTTGAAAAATTAATTATTTATTTTTATTGTCAATTGCAAATGTCTGTTAAGTAAAAAAAAGGAGTAATTAATAATCTACCAGATAAATATAATTTGAATGATTTAAAAGAAAATGTTGTTTTCTCCAGAATGCCATTTTTATTATCAGAAGAAAATTCCGCAAAAAAAAGTATATTTCATCCTTTTACTAACCATTTTTAAAAACATGGTTTTCTTCCATAAATTATTCATGAACTTTTATTAGTTTTCAAAATTTAATTATTTAAAAGCTTTTCTATTTTAATAATTGCTTCTATATGGGGCCACTTAAATTTGTCTTTAAACCAACAGCTTTAATATTAACATTCAAAATATTCTTCAATCCCAAATATAATTAACTTAAAAACAAAACGAGTTTTAAAAGTAAACTGAAAATTTCCCTTTTAAACTTTTTTTCAATATATGATGAGCAAATCAAAATATAATTTTAAAAAACTTTCAGTGTAATCAAGTTTAAATTTCAATAGACTAAAACTGAAATAATAAACCTCAATTGGGCAATTAGCTTTATGATTTTATACCGTATTTTCCTGTATGTAATCCGCAGCGGCGTATAATCCGTGACAGAATTTTCCGGCAGATAGTCTAAAACATGTATAGCTGATAATATGGGTGTCACATAAAATAAAAAAGATGCACAGTAGGATTAAAAATTTAATAAATTGTATTGAAAAAAAAGCATTTCTTATGAAAAATATCAGTCTAGATCCACTTCATCGCAAAGTGCGATAAATTTGAGATGAAAGCACGAGATCAATCAAGAGCGATAATTTCGAAAAAATTCTTGTAAAACTTATCGATATTTAGCTTCTAATAACTTTTAAAACGATGTTAGACATATTTAAATTAATATATATTTGCTTCGTTAATATTTAAATGAAAGAAATAGATTATTTACGAATTGCGTATTTTATACTTTTTTTTTAATACCGCGCGTGCTTTGTTTTTCACTTCACATTAACACCTTTGACGCCATTTTTTTATTTGCTTTCGCTATAGCTTTTAATTTAAAATCTGCTGTGTAACTTAAAGATTTTCGCTTCCATATGACGATATACGAATTTGAATATTTTAAAAACGAAACAGCTCACGTCAAGGCAAATTGCACAATGACGTTAGCGAATTGACAACTGTAATATCTTTAAGAGGAACCGAATTCATTTTTGAACGTAATTGAACAAAGCCGATTATGGTTTAAATAACTCAGGTGTATCTTGGTACCACCTGTTATTTATTTTATGAAACATGAAGAGTATTTCTTTCAAAACTTTCTTGTAAGCTTTTCTGATGGAGAATGTTTTTTTATCAGATTATCCGCGGCGACGTATAATACGCACAACGAAATTCGGAACATTTTTAACACATAATCCGCGGATTATATACAAGAAAATATGGTAATTTGATTTTTAAGATTATTTTATGATTTTGACACATTTCACTCAAGAATGTGTCAGAAGTTATGGTCATGTATACAAATTTATACATAGTAATAATGTCTTACCTGACCTAGCAAATTATCATATATGTCAATAGAAACAATTATAAACAAATAATTTACAAACTACAGGCAAAAAAAAACAATTTTTTACAAATTTGTATATATCTCATGGTGTATATAATTGTTCTATATCATCAATCTATAAAAAGACTTCTGAATGTTTTCTGCTCCGTTCTGCTTATTTTCCTTCTCTGTTAAATAAACTAAGAACAACGCGTACAACATTTTGCTCTTAGTTCTCTTTAAGCGTTATTTTTGTTTCCTTAAGCGTTCTAAAGCTGTAGGTATTTATTCTTTTTAATTTCGCTAGTAGGATTGCTAGTATTTAACTGATGCTAAGTTAAAATATTGAGCAGATAAATAATTCAAGTTATTAGAGAAATATTAGCATAAGGTATTGTATTTAATAGAATGTGTTCTTATATAAGCCAAAAATACTTACAATTGACTGGCTAACTTGATTTGTGAAATCAAGTGAAATCAATTTTTTCTATTTTAATTTCTTTCAAAGCAAAATATAAAATAAAAAGATGAAGATGATATAAATTTTTAAGAAGTTCAAATCATCTTCTTCTTCTATTTTGTGACCACGATATCAAATATTAAAAAAATCATAAAATAATTCATTTAAAATTTTAACATGGAATAATAAAACTAGAATTTCCTAATCAGTGACACTACAAATAAAAAACAAAATTGAGGAATATGAAAATGCATCTTTGAAACAGGAAAGGCAAATTTCGTTTTGACACAAGAATTAAACATATTAGAGAACTATTTCGCTTTGATAGCCTCAAGATAAACCCGAAGATATTCAGCTGAGAAGATTTGGAAGGATAAAGACACGTCAATATCAATTAAAAGTGCCTAGAGTGATGAATTTATGATTTTTTGCTATTCGTAAACTTTGATAATAACTGGGTACCTCAGCACATTTTTTGAGATTTAACTAGGACTTGCAATTGTATGGAAAGCATATAATCGATGCTTGTATTAATGTGTGAATATTAATCTTGGTTTCCTGAAAAAGGTACAAATCCAAAAACAACTCAAATATGTTTTTGCTTCAATCACTACAACTTTTTTAAAATTTAACTGTTAATCAATTGTGTATACATTGATTACCAAAAAATAAGGAAAAATTACAAAAATAGCAATAACCCAAAAATAAGCCTAATATGTTGGTAAGTAAAAGAAGCTAAAAAATATGACATTATGCAAAATAGTGCCACTACAGTCGAAGGATGTCCATTGCAAGGAGCATAAAAATTGATATCTCAGAGCAAGATGGCAATTGTCGCTGAGTGTCTGAGATTAGAAATCCGGTATAGCCAAATACTGACAATGCCTTTAAGCAACATTTGACAGAACGATTTCGATAGCGAGGTATTGGGAAATTAGAGGCACGGTAGGACTAAGTCCGACAGATGTGGCTATATGGTTGAATGCAAGTCCATCTGAAATTCATAGAGTTTGGCAACAACTTCTAACCATGGATTCAACAATCAAGATATTGAGCGAAGGATGGCCACACACTATATTCGAGTTTCGATGAACGATATTAGTCGTTATTGCACCAAGGAATAGAATCTCAACTCTGGCTAACTCACATATTCCCTCGCTTTCTGAAGGTTCGTATCCAGATCAATCGTACGTCGAAAGCTTCATGAATATGGTCTTTTTTCGAGGAGGCCAGTCATTTGCGTCCCAATCACGTCACCCCATAGATTGGAACGTTTCCAACGAGTGTGTCAACATGTCCAGTGGACGCGTGATCAATGGAGGGCTGTTCTTTTTACGGATGAGTCCAGATTTAGCCTCAAAAACGATAGTAGGAACATTTTCATTTGGAGAGAGCGTGCAACTCGTTTTCATCCATCAAACAACTATAAAAGATATGCATACGGATCAAGCAGGGTGTGTGTTTTGGTTGGTATTTCTTTAGGTGGTGCACAGACCTCCACGTCTTTTCCCGTAGAAATCTTAACGCTCCAACCTATAGAGATGACATTCTGGATGCCTTAGTACACCCTTATACCGGAAAAATAGGTGATACTTTCATACTAAAGGTTGATAATGTGAGACCACACAAGATATCATCCTGAATGCTTATCTTGGGCAGAAAACAATTGAATGCATGCTGTGGCCAATTTGATCCAATCTAGTATGTTTAGGACACTCTAGGACTGCGTGTAGCAGCTTTCAGTCTCCTTCCTAGGATCCTAGCCACGCTTTCAACTGCTTTGGAAAAGTAATGGCTCGGACTTTCAACACAATTAATATAACGCGTAACTGAGAGAGTCACACATCACTGCCTGTGCTATATTGATTCTCGGGGAGTTAATACTGCAATGTATTAAAGGTACTTTTCCTATACGAAACTTACACCTGTCATTTGTTTATTATATACATATGCTAATTTTTATGACACCATAATTTTCTGGTGATTTCTTTTGATGCTATTTTGTACCTTCCTATGTGTTGTATAATAAGTTTCATTAGTTTCAACTCATAACGTTTTACGTTATTGTCATTTTTATGATTTTTTCTCAATTTATGTAACCAGTGAAGTTCATATGGATACTGACATCAAGCACACGAAGGAAAACTCATAGTGGTTAAGTCGTATACTCATTAAAAATCTGGTGAATGAAAGTGTGATCTATTTATCTATGGATTTCTGATTAAACCTCGAAAAATATCAGATATTATTTCATTTTGAGAAAGCATGTAACAAATTATCATATATCAAACATTGGGGAAAATATTTAAACCAAAAACAATAAATATTTTATTTTGATATCGAAGCATAGAACTCCATGGATTTGTACATGGATTTATGAATATTAATATTCATGCGACTGTACTAATAATTATGTGTGAAAGTAAATCAATGACACAACAAGTTTCTACATAGTAAAAAATATACTAATTTCGATAAACTGTAATAATATCGTTCAAAATATTATTAATGACACTGTTCTTTTAAAATAATATTTATTGGATCTAAATCTATGGCTTCAATGTATCAAAGAAAACATTTAGTAATTTTATAATAAAATAAAAATAAATAAATAAATAAATAAATAACCTTTTTACTAAATATGAGTCTCAAACCTAAATTCATTAGTGAAAATATGTATATACTTGAACCTGATATACCAAAATACAAATGACTCGTAATTTTTTGATTATCTGTATGATTGTATGATTGCGTATTTTAATGACGTTGGACAGAATTGCAATTACTTAATTTTAAAAAAACCAAAAAATGATAAATTCTGTGCATAAATATGTATTCAGGTGAAAATAGTTTCATTATATTAAGTAACCAAAAAGCTATACCAATTAATTTTTAATATTCCCATCATGTTAATGCGATACTATTAAATGCTAAGCATAGAATTTGTAATTTTACGGAAAAAAGATTAAATATGTTTTACGAAATAATTTCAATCACTAAAATCTTTAACTAATACTAGAATAAAAAAAATATTTTACTATAATTAGTCAATTTGTAACATAAGATTGATAATTTGTTTGGTAACTAATGACAATAAGATGAAACTTTTATGAAATAATTTTACGTGTAATTATTGTGCTTATTGTAATTTTGAAAATAATACAAATTATTACATGTAATAAAAAATTAATTGCATAATTATTTCATACAAATAAATGTTGCAATATAAAAATCAAAATTATATAATAAATTTAAAACACTGTGCCCACAATTTTTTTAATATATTTTTGAAATATAACTGCTCTGAAGGAACATATTTTTCAGTTCAAAACTTACTACAACTGAATTCGAAAATTATATTTCAAAATGCAAGTTAAATGTGAGTTTATATAGTGCTTATTGAATCCATTTTCTTCTTATAAATAGAATATATAGTAGAAAAAAATTATTGATAATTGTCTAGTAAATAGATTTTAATTTCTAATTATATAAATTTTTAATTCAATGCAAAAATAATTCTTCATAATTAAGACAGTTAATACATTTCAATGTTGTGTACTAAGCATATCACGAAAAAAAGGACAAACAAGAAACAAAAATTCATTACAGAAAAGAATTGTCATACGCGAAACTGATGCACTATATATGCATTGATAGGGAATAGTTTCTTTTTGTGTATAAGTTACACTAACTAAAATATGGAAAAGAAATTATCTTAAGGTATTGAATTATTCATAAAAATATTTTCATATATTTCTTAGACAGAATTCTGAATTTCATAAAATTTAGCGATCTGAATAATAATAATATAAAACAAAGCCTTTATGAGATAAAATTGTTAAAAGAATTTTGTTTCTATTCATTATAATCTTAAGATATGGAAGACTCAAAAGAAAATGAAATGAAGTCTGGGAGAAAATATCTATTTTCAAGTTATTTAGTTTATATTCAGAATGTTTAGTATTCTGATATGTATATTTAAGTATTCGAAACGCAAACTATAAATGTAAATTATATTTTGAAAAATATTTGTGTATTGGAATTATAGTTCGATACATATGAAAACTCATATCGATACATATGACTAATTCAAATGTATCGGATCATACTTTTTTTTTAAAGATAGAAATAAGTAACTTTTTAATAAATATTGGTATTTAATATTTTTCCCATCGAACTATACAAATTATATTATATTCTCTTAAATTTAAGAGCTTATTAGGTATTATTTCACACTATCTCTAATAAAGAATTAAAATATAGAAAATTTTTTGTTGTATAAACAATTCTGATGTAAATTTACGTAATGAATATTTATTAAATTTACGTCAGCATTAATTTTATTGAATATTGATAAAACTTTTATTGTTAAAATTAACCTTTACACACACACACACACAACATTTAAATGTAAAGAAATTACTTCAGCATTAAATTTATTAAATGTTGCTAATTTCCTTTGAGAGTTTTTAATAATTTATCAAAATTATTCTCATAACAGAAAAAAATACATCAAATATGTTAGAAATTCATGTGTTTCAAAAATCATCCATTGAACACATGTTATTTACAAAATTATTTGCAAGTATTAATATAATGGGGACACTTTCCATTGCTAAAATTTATCTTTAAAACCTTTAAACAAGGTAAAACAATTCTTTAACTTAAATATGTAAAATTAATTTTATTTAAAATAGATTTTGTGAAAAAAAGTAACAATTTCATTTCCAAAATGTTTTAGGCATATAAAGGCCTCTGTAAACAACATATATGATTAAGTTTATTTTTCTAAAACTCTTCCCCTAAAGTTCTTATAGAAAAAAATACTTTATTTACAATAAAACTCTTACTTAGTTTTTATAAATAATATGCAAACGTTGATAAATTTTAATAGTTTAATTGCATAAAACATTTTCAATAATCCTACTTTAACAGGAAATTTTTATCTTATCTTAAACAATATGAAAAAGCAGAAATAAAAATATTCAATTAAGTATAAGCAATTCTCGTTTTACAAATGAAGAAAATGAAAATAATATCAGATCTGTTTTCAGATATCATATTTTAATTTTAAAAGTATTTCTATAAGACGAAACCAATCCCTAAATTCAATTAATCATAGTTTTTATTTTAAATTCCAAATAAAATCTGATGAAACAAAGTTTCGCAATTGTTTGTATCAATCAGCAGTTGACGTACTAATTAACTTAGATTCTCTTTATCTTGTTTGATTCATGATGATGAAACTCCAATTACTCTTAAGTTTTGAGCCTACCAACCATGATTTCTTCAGAGAAAATATCTAGAAGTTAATGCTTTGACTGATGATTGATATTCAATGACTTTAATTTAAATAGATGAAACACCAGATCAAATTTTTCATTTAATAGCAGTTAGTAGTAAGAAATATGATGATGCAAATCTTAAACTCTGGAGTGAAAAATGCAGTAAATGATTGTTCAGAAGCGGTGATGTAACTGTGAACCGCCAAATCTGCTTCTGAAGGATTAGTAATTTTAATTATTTTCTGGAACTTCAACAAAATTGTAATTTAAGAGCTGTAATTTATAAATATAGTAAAAAATTCCAAAGCTACCATTGCTTAAACTATTTAATTTTAAATTTGATCTTTCTCTTAGGAGTTTGAAATGTAAGCAACTAACTTTTTTTTTTATTAATTACAATCTGACAGTCATGGTGGATTTAATAACTTCCCGGTTTACCTCATTGCTGTGAAGATTGTTTTCGAAAAAAATTGATTGGCAGTACATAAGCAATTGTATTCATCAGAATAATCTATTATTTAATTTAATGAACTTATAATTATGTATAATTATAAATGAAATTTCAGAACCCACACTAAGTTTGAAAAATATGATAAATTATTGAATTTTTATCAAATTTATCAATTTATTTGCATGAATCTCAACTGGCAATATGAAATATAAAAAATTTGGATTATTTTGTAGAATAATAAGAACATAAAATAAAAATATATATATTTCAAATAAAAATAGAAAACATATTATTACGAATTAAAGAACGCTATGATGCTATTAAAACTTATAATATTTCTACCTAAAGAATTAAAACTCTTGTTTTGTGCTTTACTTATTTTAAATGTCTCAAAGCATATGTATTAGATAATGGCATAAATTATGTAATAAATTTTGCAAAAAGAACTGAAAAATACTGAAACAAAATTATCAATATTGTTCAAATAAAAATAAAGCCAAACTAATTAATTCAATAAATATTACCATTTTATTTAAGCAAAATCGAAATGTGATATAATTGATAAAAACAATATTCCCTGATATTTTTGTCTTGATAAATAAAAAATTTGAATAAGGAAATTATTTTCATAACCTAGGCAAAACAGATCTGGATAAAGAAAGAACAAAAACTAATTGAACTCAGAATGTAGCAATCTTATAAGAAAAGCTACATTCTGAATTTCAAACTATTTAGAATTTAAGTACTGAGAGATTAATGCTTTTTCACCAAATTAACTTTAATCTGAATTTAATCATATTTAGCCATTTTAGAGAGAATTCAGAATAAATTTTAGAGAAAACATATGTTTTTAAAATGCGTTAAAAAAATCTCAACAATAATAAATAGTTCAATGGAGTTGAATTTCATATAGTAGAATTCAAAGTGATAACAATATCATTAGTGTAACTGATAAATTTTATCAAAACTACTTATATCTCTGCCTCTATCACAGAATTATTTTTTCCTTCGATTTCACACTGACTTAATAGCAAATATTCCTTTAAAGTGACTTCTATATAATGAAATTCCTTACAGAATGCTGAAACCTTAACTCTTACTCGAAAAACTTAGCCATTAACATTTGTTTTGTAGAGTCTGAGATGTACTAAAGCTCTGAATATTTGCTTTTTGATTAAAATAAACTTTTTCAAAGGAGAAAAGAATGTTATCTCAAAATTAAATTCTTTTAGCATGAAGTTTCGTCTTCCGCTTTTTCTACCTTCTAGAATTAATTTATTTTGTTCCTGTAGTCCATATTTATAATTTTAGGTACAAATTTTTTTGGGTTTTTTTTTCTCTTTTTTTCTGCTTGGTCTATGTATTCTATCTACTTTAATTTTGCAGTACCCGCAAATTAAATTGCTATATTACTTGCATTTTTTGTTCCCTTAAACATTATAGTATTTGTGATTTTTTTTTAATTATTACGTGATTTTCTGTTTGCCTTAACTTAATTTTTGATCTATTACTTTTACTTTAACTGAAATAGGAAATTTCTTTTGATTTAAGTAAAAACGCATTTTTGTTTAGTTAAATGAAAACTTCAAAAAAATTGTGATATTTAAAATAATGGGGATTTTTGTAATTCTCTATAATTATTTAATTAACACTATTTTATAAAGAATTTTTCTTCAGTCATAGTGAAG
Source organism: Latrodectus geometricus (assembly GCA_026290005.1). Taxonomy (NCBI): domain Eukaryota; kingdom Metazoa; phylum Arthropoda; class Arachnida; order Araneae; family Theridiidae; genus Latrodectus; species Latrodectus geometricus. Next base: position 11,283 of record JAPDSC010128224.1, read on the forward strand.
ACATCATTAATTATTTTTTTAAATAGCTTTTTTTTAAAAGTTTTTATGTTTTAAATATTTTTATCATTCTCATTTATAATGATATATGACAGAAGGTTGTATTTATTGACAAATATAAGGTAAACTTTTATTTATTTTACACTTTAAATTCAACCAAACCATTTCTCTATTTTTATTTACCATTCGTGAACTGCACACAACACTTCTAAAGAATCAGTTCCTTCAAGATTCATTGTGTATATTCTTCCTCTTAATGGTAAATATGTGTAACATTAATTATTAAATATAAGGAAATGTATAATTTGTTTAATTTTTTCAATCTTTGAATTACCAGCAAATTAGAGAGTGTTCTGATTTTTTAATCCAATTGTACATTGGTACCGTTATAATAAGCGCAGAAATTTGGAAAAAGTGTACAATTTAATATGTTTATTCCAAACCAGTGCTAATCTTACTCCTCAAAAGAGAAAATTTGTGCTGGTTTGTAATGTGGAATTATGCATCAGAAAATGAATATAGGGATACGAAAAAATTGTATTTTATTTCCAATAGCAGAAAAAATACGTTTCATATCAAATTTATTACACTCTTTCAAGTTTTTTATAAAATTATTCATAATTTTCATTGAAAATAAAAAAATTAGAAGAATATGTTAAAAAAAATAGCGTCATCCGTAAATCATCAATTAAGCCTTTTATAAGTAAAACCATAAATCTATCTTCCAAATTGATAGAAAGAAAATTTCTGGTGAGTATCATATGCCATAAATACCAGTAAGGCCTCATTGATTGGTTGGAAAACTAATTAGTAGCAAATTAGTTATGTCTTAAATGTAGAGACTTTCAATATTTTTAATGTGGTGAAGTTGATGATCATTATCATTATAAGCCTGGAGTAGAAATTTTATCGGTCCTAGAAAATAAGAATACCCTTCTCTGGAATAGAATGCCCAAAAGTTGATACCAGCCACTATTGAACATCAGAAAAATGTGTATTGTGTTTCTATATACAGGTATATCGGGAGGAATGCTTTCTGAGTTTAAAACTATTCCTTCCTTGATACTTTTACTAGTGAAAAACCTTTAATGGGTACTTTTATTAGTAATGAGTTGCTTTTACTGGCAACTTATTACTAGTGAAAAATCTTCACAAAAACCAATAATTCGTAGTGGATGATGGAAACTACCCGGATTTACTATGTCTTGGATGATTGGACCTTTATCTTTGGAATAGAGGGTCGATGTTTCGATTTCAATCATGATTAACAATAAGAAATTAGTGTTACACTTCTGTTTTCTTGATGTAACTCTGTCAACGAAAACATTTAAGAGAGATTATCGGGTTTTTTCAATCTTACAAAGTAAATCTAATTACAAATTCTTCAGCAAATCAACAATGTTAAATTATCGGTTTCGTGACGTCAAAGTAACCGAGTACTGAGAAGTTAAAGGATTTTCCTTCTTTGTGAAACGTAAACATTGACCACAATCTGTGATAAGTCATCCATGGATACTCATAAGCCTTATAACGACTTACACTATTGTGTAACTGTCTACTATACTGTGCCAAAGGTTGTGTCTAGAAGTGACATTACACAAATATATTAACATATGAGAGTATTGTTTTATATATAGATCTTACTTCTTTTGTCACATGTAAATATGTTGCACACTATAGAATGAGAAAATTGGATTCTATGATGCAGTTGCTTTTCATTATTAATTATTTGAGCTTAGATTGTATAGCCTGGTTGAACTCTTGAATGAATAAAGGAATTCGCAAAAGTAACTTTTATGATGCAATGTTTACCATCATCAGCATAAACTTCTATGATAGGTAGTACTAGCAAGAATTTTTATTAATGAAAATATATAAGAACTTTAAATCTTATATATTTTTTAATTAGAATATCTTAATAAGAATATATAACAATATATAAGAATTTCAACCAGCAAGATATTTTAGTTCATTCAAATATATTATATTTATTAGTCAAGCCCGCATTGCTTATTTGAATCTAATAAACGGATTTTGTAAACTCAAAATTTAACTGTCATTTTTCTGTCTATTTAAATCCGTAATTTGCAATTGAATTCATTCAATAAAAAATTTTAATTCTTCTATTCATGAAACAATACAAAAGCAATAATCAATTATCTTCAATGAATAAGAATCAATGAAATCTATAAAACAGAACTGATCCTCATACAAGACCTAATTAATATTCTATGAGAATGATCCTCTTTTAGAAGGAAGTTGAAAATCAAAGTACGCTAATCTATAATACTGTTTAATTTAAAAAATAGAGAAGCCTTGATAGTGCTAATGGCAAACAGTATTTATTAACATACCTTAACAGATACATTTAACTTTTTTCTTTCGAATTACTGACTATTTATGGGAACAATATATTCCAATAATCTATAAAGTTGCAGTTAAGAGTTCAGCCCCATTGTGCATTTAAAACTATAAGCTACTATTTTAAATACTTAAGTTCCCATTTAGTTTCATAAATTGCATAAATTTAGTCATTTTTTCTAGACATTTTATGAGCAAAGATAACATTTTTAAATAGAATATTAATCTCTTGCGATAGATGAATTTATCTTAATTAAGTAACTTAACTATAAAAGCTCATTTATGGTTCCATTGATAAAGTATCCAATTTCTTTAACTGCTATTTACTGATAAGGTAAAGAAAATAAGAAAAAACTAAGTTATTTTGTCTATTATTTTCTCCGTTGATTTTGTTGATGAAAAGTAATGAAATGACTTACGCATCTAAAAATAAAGCCATTAATGATACTATATTCGTACAATTAGAAAATTTGAAATAGATTTTAAATTTCTATAAGCATTGCAAGATAATTTAATCAAATATTTAATGTTTTCGTATACTTTTAAGTGTCAAACAAATTAAGTATACAAGATAATTTTCGGCAATAAATTCCAAAATACGAATCAATCATAATGGCAACGTAAGCTGCTTACTTGTCTAAAAACAAACCATTTAGAAAATTTAGAACACAGTTAAAATTTCTGTAAATATTGCAATTTAATTTAATCAGATATGTAATGCTTTCGTATTATTTTAAATATCAAAACAAGTTAAGAATATAAGGTTATTTTCAGTAATAAATTTTAAAATACGATTCAGACATAAATATTTTCTTTCAACGAAAACGTAATTTATTTTTTTTTTCTACTCCAAAAGATAATCCATTAATTGTAAATTTAATAAGAGTAGAAAACCATCCACTTCATACTGTTGCTGTTGTTGCTTATACCCCTGGTGCAGGAAAGCCCACACCAGGTCCAGAAGATCTGGCATTGGTAGTATGCAGCTTCTTTTTAGGAGAGGAACCACAAGGGCAGAAGACTAACTTGACATCTGAATACACATGCCATAGATATTAATTTATAGGGTAGGCACCATTCATATTCTATTCATACAAGGAAAGGACAAAGACAGGATAGAGAGAGAAAGTACATCCAAGCCCGAACCAGAATACGAATCAATATAGCACATGCAGTGATGTATGATGCTCTCAATTACGCGGTCTATTAATTGTGTAGGAAGTGGGAGCCATTACCCTTCTAAGGCTGTTGAAAGCTTGGATAGGGTCCTAAAAGATGGACTGCGAAGTGTTACACATCACCCAATTTCGAGCCAATATGCTCTATGGGTTTAAGATCCGGTTATCGAGCTGGCCACAGCATGCACACACTCGGGGATGCTTATTTTGAGAATTAAGCATCCCCGATGTGATCCCTTGGTGGTCTCCCATTACCATCCAGTAGCATGAAAGCATCACCTGTTGCCACGGCATTAGAGCGCACATAAACATACTGAATGCCATCTCCATAGGACATGGAGGTCCTTGCGTCAACTTAAAAAGATACCATCCCAAACACAAATAATGCCTGATCCATATGTATCTCTTTTACGGATGATTGATGAATGAAAACGAGCTCCACGCTCTCTCCAAATGAAAATGCATCTACTATCGCTTTCGAAATTAATGTGGACTCATCCGCAAAGAGAATAATCCTCCATTGAACCCCAGTCCAATGGACATGTTGATGGCACAGCAAGCGTTACCGATTATGGCGTTACTGATTATGAAGTGACTGGTCGCCTCACATAAATGCCATGTTCGTATAGCTTCCGACGCACGGTTGATCTGGATACCAACTTTTCGAAACCTACATCGAGAAATATCTGAGTTCAGCCGGAGTTGCGGTTCTATTCCTTCGTGCGCGTAATGCCAAATATCGGACATAGGCACTCGTGATAGTGCATGGCCGCATTTCGCTGAACCTCCTGTATACCAAATCCATGGTTAGAAATTATTGCCCCATTTCTATCTGCCAATTTCTATCTGACTTTGTCCTGCTTCTATCCTCCAAATATTTCACCATCGAAATTGTTCGGAGACGGTAAAATGATGCCTGGAGGCCAATGTTACCATTTCACTATACCAAATTTCTATTCTCAGATACACAGCGACAATTGCCTCCTTTCTCTGGGACATCAATTTTTATGTCCTCGCAATGGATGTACTCCGACTGTGGTGCCACTATTTTGCATAATGTCATATATTTTCGTATCCTTTTGCTTACCAATATATTCAAATTTCATTGAGATTGACTTATTTTTGGGAAAGTTGTTGCTATTTTTGTAATTTTTCTTTTTTAGAAACCAGTGTGTAATTATTTGCTTATTTTAAGGCATTTTACCCATTGAAAATAACTTTTCAACATACAACATTCAAACTAATATAAATGATTCAGTATTTTTCTGAATATTTTATATACACAGAGAAAAGATTATGAATATTTATTTTTATTTAAAAAGTAATTTTAATAAAAAAAGAACTTTCCTTAATTTAGTCGATCTAAAATTCCTCAGATTATTAGATGTATCAGGAAATGTTTAAATAATTTTACAAATGTTAAATAATTAGTTGAAATGATTTAAAAAACTTCTGTGACATTCAAAATTAAAACAAATATTCAATCTATGCTAATTTTAAAGTGAATTTAAATTTTTGCTATTTTTATGTATAAGAAACTTCTAAGTTATTTTTCAAAAGAACTATTCATATATTTTAAGTCATTAGAAACAGAGTGAAATTCAAAAAAAAATAAATAAATAAAGATAAATAAAATTACTTAAAACTGAACTCGATTTTTTATTTCTTTTTTTAAATTATCTGGTAAGAAAATAATTATATTTAATATACCGTTAGAATATTCTAATAGTTAATTTTATGTAATAATTTTAAAAATCATGAGATAAACTTTTTTCTTTAAACTAATTATAGAAAATGAAGTTTAGAAAAAATTTTCTTAGCTATTTTCATACTAATTTAATCATTTTTTACATTAATAATTTGAATTTTTATCTTCTGTGCTCCTGTTTATAAACTTTTCTAGTCAAAATCAATATTATCAAACTAACATTTAACAAAATCAATATAAACCATTTTTTTCATAAAATACAAAGAAAAAACTTTACTGCAAGTCAAAACAGCAAGTTAAAAATGATATGATAAATGAGTGTTTTCGTATATGCAAATTTATCTTCGTATATGTGTTTTCGTATATGTAAATTTAAAACAAATAATTAATGAGTTTCTTAAAATATTATATTGGTAATTAATCCAGTTATTTTTATTACGAATAAAATTGTAATAAATGTAACTAACTTAATTAACGTATTCTGTGATGTATGCAAAAACTGCTTTAAATATCAAAAGAAATATCTATTCTAGCATGAATGAAATAGATATACCTATTACTCTTATGAATGATTTAGAAATTTCTTACAGTATTTTGGTATACTTTAAATGCCATTATAATAGATAATTATTACTAAAAAAGATATTTCAAGAATCAAGAGTATACTTTTCAAATATTTCTATAGATTTATTGAATTCATAAGTATTTATCAAGTATATCAACATTAATGTTATCATATATAATGCAATATTACTATATCATATAGATCATATTAATATTCAAATAATATTGATCAAAAACCTTTTAAATATTTGTTTTTGATTAAAATATATTTTTTAATAGAAAATTTCTAATATCATTTACTTTTAATAGTAAAATTTGATTTCTGTTCTTTCTTTTTACTGATGACACTTGGCAACGCCAAGCACGCCCGTCGAGAGATTAGGCGAATGAAGTCAAAGAGAGAATGTCTTCCGTTTTTAAATAGAGCACCCTCATACCAAGGTGGAAGTACGACTTTTGGCTCATAGATGGCAGCACCATCTGCATCTTCCAATTTAGAGATTGAAACCAGTGAAGGTGCATAGCCTGGTTTCAACCACCCACAGAGGTATTAATTTGTAATGGAACATGGAGGACATTGTGACCCGATGGATTTTATGTGCCCCAGTCGTCATTAGTGAACATGACGGATCTTCGGCTAAGCCGGGGTTCGAACTCACTACCTTTTGGTAATGAGAACGACGCCCTAACCAACCAGGCCACTGTGGCCCAAATTCGGTGAATTTAATTATGACGAAATTCATACAACTAGCATATCATATATACGAGTATTTCTATTCAATTCTCTACACGTATCTCTATTAGTATAGAAGAGATTAATTGAGCAACATTTGCAAAAAAAAATCATGTTTTTTTTATATAATTATATTGATTTTAACCTTCGTTTATCCTCCAAATAACTTATGGTAATAAAATCCAACATATATCATCTAAAATACCTACATTTACCTTTGTGCAACTTCAACTATCTAAAGAAACTGACTGTACTTATTGTAATAGATATTTAATATTATTTCGCATGTGTCTTAAAATGCTAGTCTTCTGAAATTTTAAAGTTCTAAAAAAATAAAAAAAAAACTTTAAAAAAATAAAAAAATCATTCCAAACTCTGATAATTATTAAGATTTTTTTTTAAAAAATGTATTCCTTTTAAGTTAATCAAAGTTTAAGGTAAGATTTATCAATGATAAACATCAAAATATTTTTTTCATTCTACTCTTTTCAATCAAATTAGATTAAAAATCCTCTTTAAATATATCATCATGAAATAATTTTGACTGTCATTTCTGTATTTAAAAGGATTGTATACTTAAAAGTCGCAATCGAAATATTTTATCTTTCTTCATGACTTTTAAAGAGTGATGAAAATTGGCTTTGATAACTTTTAAAATATTTAACTATAATAAGGAGAGAAAAATACGTTTCCTTAGCTCAAATTGCTCAAAATACATAAGAATTAATTGATAAGATTTAGGAATAAAACTTATTCTATCAATATATACGTCATAATGTATTCAAAATGTGAGTCTATGGAATTTAGCTGCTTTAACAAAACATTTCATGCATTATTTTTTTAAATATTACAATACCATAAAATTATTATGTTAATAAAATTAAATGTGAAATGAGTTAATGTCTGAAATAGGTCAAAAAAAAAACGTAATCGTGTATATATTGGCCAATAAGTACTCTTGATATCTAAATGAGGAACAAAATGTTTTAGAAAGGTGTATTAAACTGTATGCGCATCTTAGTTTGATTATTGTAAGGGATTCATTCAAATAATTAACGCAGTGCAAAGAATGCTTTATAAAACTCTAACGGCCGTATTCACCAACCATAGTTAAACGAGGTTTCAGGGTAAAAGGTGAGTTAAATCATGAAACGTTATTCACCACGACAAAAATAGCTAATAACTCGCCTACATGTAACCCTAGAATAACACTACGATTTCGGAGTGTTAGCGCCAAGTCAGCAAACAATGGCGGACAAACAATCAGTGAGTCATGCTAGTGTTGAGTTATATCCGAGATGGGCTACACTCAAGTTAACCGTGTTTGGTGAATACGGCCGTAATAAAGCTTAAATAAGATTGCATTTTGTCTAAATAAAAACGGACTTTCGCATCATGTAATTGAACTGCTACAGGACATAACTGCGAAATATTGCTAAATATATGAAAAAGATAGATCATATCATGCCAGACAAGTCCAAAACCTGAGAAGACTATATGTCGCTACCATGTTTGAAGAAAGATAACTCGTTATTATAGAAATTCATCCGAAATATCCTCATGGGACAAAACCACGTCCTTTCTAGAAGCTGCGCAATATTGAAATGTTTTGAAAATTACAAAATTTGGGATAGTTGGTAAATAATAAAAAATATTTCATAAATAAAGATGTGAAAACAACAAATTTACCTTTGAAGGCAAATAAACATATAATTCGATGAAAATGTAGATATCTAACAGCGTGTATATAGTCTGTGAATATGCTATGTACTTCACGATATTTGTTCGGAATCATTAACATTACAATTGGAATTACAATCAGATTAGGATTTCATTTATTTTTTCGCTTCAACATCGGTTCGTAAGATGGCATTTTCTGGTGAGATGCCCCGTTTCGCTTCTTTTTCGTAAATTTATAGACGGCACCTACACAAGAAATATCGAATGAGTTACTCATCAGAGAAATAATTCCTCCCTTTGGAAAATGTTTTCATTGCTTTCTTTTCTTCTAAATCTAACTATTGCAATATGAATAATAATTTATATTTAAAATTCTGTTTATTTACATTAAGTATACTGTAAATTGTCTAATAAATAAACATTTCTTGTGTATACGGCATCTATACAAGAAATATCGGATGAGCTACTTATCAGAAAAATGATTCCTCCCTTTGGAAAATGTTTTTTCTGCTTTCTTTTCTTTTTAAATCTAACTATTGCAATATAAATAACAATTTATATTTAAAATTCAGTTCATTTACATTAAATATACTGTAAATTGTCTAATAAATGAACATTTTCATTGCAAATATACAATGAGTGATTTTACTGATAAAATATTTTCTCCAATTTTAATATGTCCTCCAAGCAAGCACAATTTTTGAATATTATGATAAATATAACTATTTAAATTATGATAAGTTAAAAATGTAAGCGTTTTGATTTACTTACAGTAAAAAACTTTTTTTTTTTGTCATATTTACTTTGAATAAAAAATACCTTTGAAAATAAAAATATATCGAAAAATAAGTATAAAAAATGTAAAGATAAGCAATTTTTCATGAAGAATTTGACTAAATTCATTCGGTTAGTTCTATCATAGAATAACGATTACAATGAAAGACAATTTTTAATTATAAATTTAATGCTTCATAAATAAAAAATACAAATGAAAGTAAGAAAAAAAAATATTAACTATGAAAATATTTCACCATTTCAAAGAATAAATCTAGATTTATTATTTCAAAAGTTTTAAAAGGTTTGTATGAAACTTTTTTAATTTTATGCTTCAAGTAATCTTTGCGCTTATTAAGTAATTAAAAACTAATAAAGATATTTTGATCCAAAACTCCAAGCTTTTAAAAAGAAAATAAAAGGAAGAAAGTTCAATGCATTACAGACAAAATATGAGTCACAAAACTTAATTTATTTCTGTTTTTATAAGTACATTTTTCCATAAATTCTTTTAATTTGGTCCACGCAATGTGTTTTGGTCGTTAATTTTAGTCCTTAAATGATTTATAATGGTTGTTGTACCTTATGCTCTTAAAAAATTATATTTCAACCAGATGAATTTTTATGAAATAGCTTAAGATATTTTTTACTTCAATTTTCATGTATTCATTTTTAAGGTATGGGATTTAAATAAATAATAAACAATTTCACCAAATGCATTTGTTGGAACAATACATGTAATTTATATTTTTTCTTCACTAGACGTATTTTATGAAATATTTTAAAAAGCAAGGTTGGAAATTTTAATTTTTGTCATATTCTTAAAATATCACATTTTCAAGTAATTAATTTTTATAAATGGTAAGCTAATTTTATAGTTGCATTGACGACTTTATAATTTATGAGCTCTGTAATACATTAAATATTTTAAAAATAATAAATTTCTGAATCATTTTATTTGCAACAATTAAATAGTATTTTCATTGAATTAATAAAACTTGATTAAGACGAGCTCCATTAAATGAGAATATTTAAAACTTAAGTTTTAATGTCAAATTCGAAAGATTTTTCCCAGTTTTAAAAAACAAATTCATAACTTAAAAATAAAGTGTAAAAAAATATAAATTGTGCCAGGGTAATTATATCATTATACTAATATATTCATGAGCAATTTATGATCACCATAAATCATTAAATTTAACTTATCTAGAAAATAAATATAAAAAATTGACTTATATCAGTACAAAAAAAAATTCTGAAACTTAATTCTGAAAAACATGGGTTAAACATTTTGCTTATTAAGAATTACTTAATTCTTAATTTCAGTAATTCTTAATTTACTTAAATTAAGAATTAGTTTTACTCTTAAATTAAGTTTACGTTGAAGTTTTACTTAAATTTAGAATGAGATTTAAATTTTAAATTATATTGAGAAAATTTAAAATTTTTTATACCATATTTATTAATTTGTCATTTTCTATAATCACTCTATTGATAAAATAGAATGATTTCTTCAATAAATATTATGAATCAATTGTTTTATCTCTCAAATAGAATTTTTGTATAGCATTTATGCACAATGTATATAACAATATATATATAAATTATGACTTTTCCACATACAGGTACTGTGCTGCTTTTTCATCTTCAAATCTTCAGAATGCTTTTGTAGCTTATACCTAAACTCTATATTATAACTATATATATATATATATATATATATATATATATATATATATATATATATATATATATATGTTATAACTTTTCCACATATACCTAAATTCTATATTAAGAAAAATTCATAATTTAACTCTTAAACGGCTTTTAGCAAAAGTGATTCTAATTGGCAAACAGAATAAATTTCGTCTCTTGATTTTTATATTTGGTTTTAATCAATCTTCAGTGTCATAATAATTAATTACAGTTTATTAAGAAGTTAGAAAATAAAATATGATACGAAAATCATTTTATTAGTCAGTTTTTGTGTGCATTTGTTTATGTGCATTTGTCTCTGTTTGCTAAAATCACGAATACATGACGAGAAAAACGTGTTAAAAAATGAAAATATTTTGAAAAAATATTAAAGAGAAATAAATCTTTGATTTAAATATTAATAATTGTTAATTTATTCAATTTTCTTGGAAAATAATTAAAAGTTTTAATGTATACATACGCTTAATTCCAAAAAATAATTTTCATTTTTAAGTACAAGTCTTAATGTTTGTAAGCAAAGATAAGGGTAATTAGTTTTGAGGTTAGATATTTTTTTCTAAAAAATATATCACCTAAAATTAAAACTGACAAAGAAAATAATGCTTCAATTTACAATTAATTAAAATTAATTGTATCTCAACATTTTGAAACATTCATTCATAAAGCCTCAGGTGTTTCATGAATTGGCTTTTTATGCAAATGAATTCTTTCTTTTAACTGCTTTCCTATCTTATTCATTAGCATATACTCGTATTCTAAAATGACGTTTAATTGCATGTACTGTTTGTCATTTAAAGAATTGTAAGTATTTCAATGGATAATGTTTCTCACACCCACACAAATTTCCGCTTTTGTTGTTGAGCTAATAACAGAAGAATTAGAATTCTTGC
>JAPDSC010128224.1:22893-35030 GCA_026290005.1 Latrodectus geometricus
TTTGTAATAGTTCCGGCTCTACAAAAAATCGTGATTAATTACAAAACAACTTTCACTTCAAGGATCAGGGGAACATAAAACTAAATTATTCAATAGTTTTAGGTTAATAATCTCCTAAAATGATATATATTTTATTTTTGATTTTGAGAAAAAAAATTCAAAGTTTCAAAAAGTGCTATAATTTGAACACTTTTTTCGTTTTATAAAAAGTTATTTCTCTCTCTTAAATTTACATGTCATTTATCATTCGCATAAAATTCTTTTTTAACATAATTTGTAAGATGTACAATTTTAAAAAAAAAATTTCTTTTAATTTAAGCCATTGAGAAATATTTTTTTCTAATGGCGGGCACACTTGAGTAATTAACCCATTTGCCGCAACAAGGCCGGAAACTGCTACTCATTTTATCGTTACCCGATGAGCACGTGTGAACCAAGTCACGGAGATACGAGGAGCATCGCCCACGCCACACCAAACAAACTCGTTTATAGGGCCGGACACATTCATCCATCATCCGAGGAAAGGACAAGAAACAGAGAGAGAGAAAGAGAAAGTACATCCATGCCCAAGCCAGGACTCGAACCCAGGTCCTCCCCATCCGTAGTCAGGTACTCTAACCACCAGACAGGGTGGGCGGACCATCGAGAAATATTATACGTAAAATTCAAAATAAAATAACTTCTTTTTATTAATAAAATAACTTCTACTCTCAATTTAATAAATAAAAGTACCATTTTAAATTATCAGATTGGTTCAATATTAAATCATTTAAAAGTTAATTTAGCTACAAGTTTTTTTTATGAAACTTCAGAATTAAATTCAATATTTAAATCAGTAGTTCCCAATCATTTTGTCTTACCACTCACTTTTTTACAGAAAAAATTTTACTTAGAACCACCTGGAAATTATTATTTTTTTTAATTTTAATAGCAATTAATAGAAAATAAATATGAATTAATGTCTTTACCTTTTTCGTAAAACGTAGTAAACAAGGTGCAAATTAGAAACATTGAACTTTGAAATTGAGAAATTATTTATTAAACACAGCATAGAATGTAATACAAAAATTTAAAGCTTTCGAAAGCATTTAAATGAGAAGTATGAAACTGGCTAGTAATTCTTGTCTCTATTTTCGTCAGCAGTAATCTTAAATAACCGCAATTCAATACTTGCTATTCATTTTTTTTTTTGTTAATAAATTGCTTATTGCGCTGAAACTACGATGATAAAATTAATTCAATTAAGAAATTTTGAAATATAGTCCATATTTTATGATAAGCCCTAGAGATGTCTTATTGCAACCAGAATTGTAGGTATCAGCTTTTGAATTTAAATTTCAATTCATCATTTGTAGCTAATTCTATAAATTCTTCTTCAAACTGTCGAAATTATTCTACATTTACATTTAAAAAAGGATCCAAAATTCAATCAGGTATATTAATTTCCAAAATATCATAAAACCGCTGCTTAAAGTTTGAAAAGAGAGCATCCAAATTCTCACAACAAGAAAATATGTTTTAGTAAGAAAATAAAGAGGATTTTTCTGCTCTTGATAAATTTAGGAACTGCCTGAGTTACTTTCGTTCAAAGTTTCGTTCGTACAAAAGTTTTTTTTTTTTTTAATATAAATGTTCTACTTTCATCACCATGAATCACACAATCTACCTTTTGTTTGATTTACATTACGCGTAATAATATAAAGAAAGAAATCTCCTAATTCATAGTGTACTCCAAAATCTGCCAGTAATACTGATGCTTTTCCAGGCTTTGGCCATGCGATATACCAATCGCATGAGGGGAAGTTACCCACAGCAATGCTCGTAGTGGCCACGTGTGTTGGAACAGCGAGTCAGTGATACCACATGCACAGTAGCAGTGAGTGATTGCACGTACCTCAAAGCAAACGAAAAAGTCTGATAAAGTCCTGCCAATGTCCAGTACGTTTTTGTTGTTGCACCAGCATGCTTCCCTGTAGTGTAGAGCTCTACTAATTAGATGTAAACAATGCCATCTGGGAGTCTTCGTAATTTAGAAGCAGGGTTCAAGTCGAAAACCCACGAATTTTTGACCTGCCATCCCCAGAGGAATCCTTTCACTTGGAGGACATTGTGACAATGACATATTTAACGTTCCCCAGCTGCTTTTATGACTGGCCTTCGATTAAGCTGGGATTCGAACTTCTTACCTTACGGCAACAAGAACGAAGCCCTAACAAACCAGGCCACCTCTGTACGTTGTTCAATGAAAAATTAAGCGTTATGACCAGAATACATAAATCAATTTTCTTAAATCTTCTCTTCTTTCTTTTGAACTATTTATCCACTTTGTAGTTATTCATCTCCCTCTCAAGGGCACCTGTGCCCATTACCGCCCCCCTTGAATCGATGCAGCATCCACCAGGAGGCGGTGGAGCCCACTTTGGGAATCACTGATGTAAATTAATAATATATTTAATCTGATCTCAAAAATTATTTTAATTTAGAGTCATTAAAATTCCTTCACCCAAAACATACCATTTAGTTTAATCCATCAAATTAAAACAAATTTAATTTGTTTTTTAGAATACAAACAAGTAATAAAAGTGAATCAGTTTTTGAAACGATGACGGAATTTTCATCAATGGACGTACAGAATTTATTTTAAGCTTTAATTTTTTAGAAAAAAGAACACGTGTTTCCCCAAATTTGAACGATTATGAATTCTGTTAACGGTTATTCAAATTTATAAGTTAAATCACTTATATTTCACAAAAATAAAAGCCAAATACAATAATTTGAAAAATAAAACATCGCCAAATCAAAACCTCGTCACTTATTACAATTTTCCCTTTTTATCTTAATTGATACAAAAACAATTTTAGAACAAAAAGCCTTATTAACACTTTAATATTGTCAAGGTCATTTATAATGGAAATTTTCAGATTGCTGTGCGTGGTTTATGTTCATCTTATAATAACCATGCATTCTGTATGAAAATCATACTCATGAAAATAAATATAATTTATTATCAAAAATATTTTTTCTTTATAATTATTCCAAATTAGCAATTATCAAAAATCTAACTGGACTCACTTTTAAATATACAATAAATTAAACTCAAAAACTCAAGGCCTATATTTATATATGAACTATGAAAGAAATAAGAAATATTATTAATAATTGCTTTATTTATATACATATATATCTTATTTATTTATTTTTCTTCTTTAATGAAAGTCATTCCATTATCTTTCTAAAATAAACTCCTTTTTTCACAAAATGTTTAAGTCTTTACTTTATTTTATAGAATAATCTTTTTTACATAGAAGGAAAAACATTCCTTATAATTCTATTTTTACTGTACTTCAAAATAGTTACGTAACAAAGTTTAACTATATTTTTTACGTTTACATGTTGTTAGCGTGATATAATTCTGCAGTTTAGTGTTAAAAAAGTTTTCCTAATTCTTTTAGCTAAGTTTTCTAGAAATTGTCAATTGTTGCCTTTAATTCTACATGAGAAAAAATAAAATATTTATTTGATGGTAAGATGGCGCTTGTATTTAACCATTATTTCAACTTTTTGAGCCCCCATTATTTTGACTTTGTTATATATATATAATGCATATCTGTTTATATTTAAGATTAAACTATATTATAAGATATATATACATTATATTGAGATGATATATATATATATATATATATATATATATATATATATATGACATATGTAAGTTTAAATGACTCATGAAGCAACAATTCAGATCTTCTCCAGTAAAGGACAGACATATTAGTATGTTTCTAAAAAATAACTAGAAATTTTTAATATTAACAAGTCGGTCGACAATTGCTAATTGTTCTCAATTTTATCAGCTACACATTTTCTTTTATAGCTTATGATTTTGGATTTAGATTTCCACCATTTTCTAGCTGGTGTATTTGACGTCTAAAAATTACATGAAAGTAAAATTATTATAACTTTTTCTATCAGTTATCATAACACTTTTACCAGAACTTAATTTAGCCATCCTTTCCCATCTTTTTTACATTTATAAAACATTCCAATAAAAATGTGGGATTTTTTGAGGGGGGGGGAATACATATTTGATACTTAGAATTAAATTTTATTTTTAAATATTTACTAAATATTAAAATAATATTTTTAAGGGCTATATGGTCATTAATAAACAATATAGTTTACTTAAAAATTCTTAGTAAAAATATGAAATTTTCTGTGCCTCGCTTACTTTTGAAATATCTTAATTTTGCATTTGACGTATTCTGAAATTACATAAATTGAACAGCTTTATTCGCATGTACTATATTTTTTAATTTAGTTAATATTTTTAAATTTAAAAATCATCTTACATCAGTTTTTTTTTTTTTTTTTTTTTTTTTTTTTCATAAGATCATTAATCTCCATAAATAATTTCCTAATTATTCAGCACTTATTTAATTACCACATTTATTAAATTTATAAGCAAATTCATGTTAAAAAACAAAGGATTTTGTTCCGATTTCAAAAATAAATGGCATTTGTGTTTCAATTAAATTTATTCGTCTAAGAAAGAATGACAGTGCCCTGTGAGAGTTTTAAAATGTAATAAATGAAAATTTGATGATATTCAATTATTCATGAAATAATATTCCACAATTTTCTACCTTAAAATATTTGACGCTTTTTTTTATTTAAGAATCTGATATTCAGAACTTTCCAGTTTCCAAAATTGTTTTACAATACGTCAAATAGAAATTAAGTTACAAAAATTTTAAAATACGTCTTTTTTTTTTTTTTCTTTTTTTTTGAAAACGAAACCTGAAACTTATTTTCAAACCGGAAGTGATAAAGTGGTATTTTGCTTTTTTATTATTTTTAAATTTATATATTTTTCTATAATGCGTTGAGTGATAGTCATAAGTATGAAACCGTAATTTGATTTATACATTCGGAAAGATCGTTCCTACCACAAGCCAAACAAAGTAGGCGATTTCCTCATAATTTTGTTTTTTACAAAATCTCCAAATCATCAACACGATATCATCAAGTAATAATGAAGATATTTGTATGAAACTTGCCTTGTATGTTTTAAGTGCTATTATTTAGGAAAACAGCGAACGTTTGGATATATATGCAGAACTTTTCCTTTACAGCTATTTTTAAGTAGAATATTCAGTAAAATTCCATAAAATACCCCTATTGTTGAACCTTTTTAACCATATTTTCTTTATCGCTCTATATTTTTCTTAATTAGCTTCATTTAAAAAACATTGTCACATATACCTTATGCTGAAATTGAATTAAGATTGATGCATTACAATTTTCTGTAGATTGTTAGCCATTTTGTTAAAACTTCACTAAAATTTGCCAGAAAATAATAAATTTCACAAAAAATATATACTATATGTAATTATCTATAATAAAAACAAAATGATCCAAACTATTAACTATTATATGTGTAATTAATATTTATTATTAATATATTATATGTAATTACTGTATCTAATTTTATATATAATAAAATAATTATATGCAATTTTATGTTTTTACGTCATAATTTATCTGAAAACAATATGAAAGAAAATTTAAATTACTTTTTAAGAAAACGTTATCTCGAACGAAAGTGAATACCTTGGGCAGTACAATTATGTATAATTAAGGATGAAAAAAATGCGAGATCAAAAAATTATTTATTATTACAAATAATGTATTATAATTCCTTACTATAGGTTTTTAAATTTAATAATACAATAAACATAAAATAATTTTCTATCATGTTAACTAAACATCTTTCTTTTTCATATGTGGTTTTATTATAACAATTTGATTTTTTTAAAGAATATCCAAAGGTAGGATCTTTGTTTTGATCACGTGACCAATAATGGAAGTTTATATAATACTAAGATTCAATATTTTTTCCATAAAACAAAGCCCTTATTAATAGTTCACAAAAATTTTTAAAACAAGATTAAATTAAAATATAAATTTTTTTTTTTAAAAAAAATTGAATGAATAGAGCTTATGTAAATTTGTTAAGGTGTTAAACATTGAACGGATACAAAACATATTTAATTAAAATTGTACCATAAAGCCTTTCATAAAAATAATGATGTGAGGTATAAAGTAAAATGTTTGAGGTTAAGAATACTTTTTTAATTAAAACGTTATTTAGAATGCAAAAAATTTTTTACGTAAAGAATTTAGAAAAATAATTTACATTCCTTGATTTAAAAAAGCTAATCCTTTTTTTGTAGAAACTTTGATGTTACATAAAAAATACTTTAAAAAAGAAAAAATCCAAAGTTTCTACCCATTGAACTGAGGAAATTATTCCACGTTTGTTTAAAAAATATCCCCGTTACTTTTCGTCGTTGGGTAGCGTACAGTGCTTTAAATTTAGCTTCAATATTATTTTAATCCAATTTATAAAAATAATACCACAAATCAGTTTCTAATATAATTACCATTTAAAAATTAATGACTACTATCAGAAAAAATTCCACTTAAAATAGAATGATTCTTTAGGAAAAAAAGTGTTTTAAATTTAAAGAAATGAATTTCTACTTCAAACATTTATAAAAAGATGCTGACATTATCCATATTCATAATAAAATAATAGTTACATAGATAAATAGTGAATGTAACTGGTTTTTTAAGTAAAGCTTAACATTTCATAATTTTTTTTTACGTTAAGTATTAAATATTATACTTACAAAAATAAATATTATACTTGTTTGAAAATATTTGTTAGTATTATTTATTATCTTCACTGAAAGTAATCATTCAGTATAAGTAAAATAATTTGCAAAAGGAAGAAAGCTATACTAAAGTTTGTAAATGCAATGAAAATCTGTCTTTTTCATAGTATGTGACGATATTAAAAAGTTATATCACATTAAAAATTAAATATTCGGTAAATATTCGGTTGTTTCTTACTGATAGCATATATATATATATATATATATATATATGGTTTTTTATTTTATATTCATTAGTTAATTTTGGAAACATTAATTTTTAGTATTTTGTTTCTAAAACTCACTAATAATTTTTTTTTTAATTTTTTACGGAATGTTTATTTGTCAAAGATCGTTGTAAGACATATCAGCATCAACCACTTGCTTTTTACAGAGGAATTTTTCTTAAATAGTGAGGTGAACTTACGTGACCCACGGGAGGAAATCTAGTAACCTCCCAATAGGCATTCATTCAGAAAGAAGAAACTCAGTAAACGTCTCTCATTTTTCAACACAAGCTGGAATCAAGCACAGAACCTTTCATTCTGAAAAACAATCACTTAAACAGTAAAGCTCTATAAACCAGCAGTTTCATATTATAAATGTGACATAACAGGGTGGTCAATCTGATGACTGAAGATTGATATAAGTTTTTGTAATATCCACCATGCACTACTGCCTTCATAAAGGACTTTTCATAGATAATAAGCTGTATTCACATTTTTTGATGGAGAAAACCTAGAAAACTCTTAAGCATACAGATGCACAAATAGAGATACAAAAAACATCTCCTATTTCTCAACAATGGCTGTGGTCAAACTTAAGTTTTTAGTTTTTAAAATAGTCTGTGTTCTCAGCTAAATTAGTATGAAGTTGGCTCCGATATAGACACTAACCATCGAAGAGTTATATTTGAGAATGTAACCAGCATTATACCTTTACTTTGTTATTTACTGTATGAAATTATATATGTAATGAATTATTTTAAAAAAATTGTTTTAATGCTTGATTTAATCATAGATCATAGAACTGAAACAAATTGAGCTCATTAAATATTCATGTTTATTGCAAAAAGGGTTAATCTGCATAGACCACATAAAAAGTAAACGTGTATACAAATTCTACTTACTTTAAATATTTATGTAGTAAAAAGGATTGCTCTATTTAGTATTTGTGATATAAAATATGATTATGTCAAAACTAATGTATCGACTGCTTTAAATAGGAATGATGAAATTTTGCCTAGTATCGTCTTTTATTTATTTAGCTAATGTTATTAATTTGGTAGTTAAAATTCCATTGAAATTATTCGTTAATTGTTGTATTTAAGCTTATAAACAACATAAAATTTTATCATAAAAATTTAATTGGAAGAACATGAATAGCAAAGATATTCAAAAAGAATACTTTTCAGTAAAGATTATAATTGAATCATTTCAGGCAATACCATTATTAATAATGCATTATACCATTTTTCATCATTTTGCTTTTAGCAAACACAAAATGACGAAAAATGATTTTCTCAAATCCCTGACAAATTCATTCAGGCAAAGTTAAAAATGTTCGAATAAAAAAAATCAATAATAAATAAGTAAATCATAGTTCAAAATTTAAATTAATAAATATTCAAATTCGGCTGAAGAAAAATTAAATATGAAAATATTTTGCATTAATGATAACAAATTTACAATTTAAACATTTAAAAAAAAAAGCAAAAAAGGTTCAAATATATCCTTTTTAAAGTTATCTTCACACAAAAGAAATTAAAATTAAAGAGAATGTTATAAGGTCAGAATAAAAGGTTGTGAGCAATCAACCATAAAGTTGAACGTAAAAAAGAATGAAAAGAGGAAAACAGCTGCATTCAAATATAATTTATCTCTAACAAAATCACAACAGTAACTTCACTTAAAAAAAAGTAGCTCACAATGCCAATAATTTGATATGTTGTTCAATGTATTGAATAGGATGTTAAAAGACTTTTTAATTAAATGGAATAATAATTTATTTCCGAAAAAAAGCAAAGTGATTTGTGAAGAATGTTTTAAAAAATCTGTGTTATAGAGACTACTAATAAAAAAATTTCCCACTGTATTTAGTTTAAAATGAAGTTTATTAATGATAAAATAAAATAAAAAAATTTGATAATAATATTTAACTCAAGAACTTAGTTTAGCTGTAAAGGAAACTTGATAAATAAAAGAAGGAAAAATTGCCGTCGTGTATGATTCGATTATTTTGAATTGTAAAAAATGAACTGTTAATTAATAAAATATTTACTTTTAGTAACATTGAATGGATAATTTTATTTTGGAAATCAAGATGCATTTACAGAAAATAAATATTTAAAGGTTTGTATTAAGCTAAGCTTTTTGTGGTACTACACAGAGGATTTGAAATTTTTAAGTAATTATTTTATTGCCTATTTCATTTGTAAAAATTATATTTATTTATAGCAATTTAAGAAACTATTGCTAGTTCACAGCTATTTTTGATTTAAATATTTGTTGCGATTTATTTCTATGTTTAAAAATTTAAAGTATTTTCCCCAATAATTTCAGTTAATATTTATATCAAATGCGAGAAGAGATATAATCAATAGAATAGCTTATATTTAATTCAATTCAAACATAGTGATAATAGGAAAATAAATATTATGTATTTCTGGATATTAATATCTAGAAATACATTATATTTACTACATTAATGTAGAGTGTTTTCTATGAAACTACAATGTGAATGAAACAAAAATACAAAAAGAATTTAAAAACATTAAAAATGCAGCCAATTATGAAGTAGTTTTATAATAAAAATACTTTTCTAAGCTTTTATTTTATAAAATCCATTATGAGTAGTTATAAAATGAGTACATTAAATAATAATCATCTCTGTGTTATAACAGTACAAACACCTCCCTAAATCGTAGAAACTTACCTATCTATATACTAAGTATAAAATTAGATTATTATTAAGATTTGTAGAAAAATATAAATACAATTTGATAAAACTCGAAATAAAGTTTTAATTTTTTACAAGAAATTTCTACTCGTATTCATTTGAAATAATCATAAGCACTTAAGAAATTTTCGATCACCATTCTTATAAATTTAGATAAAAAAAAACATTTTTCTATAATGTAAGAGTCAGAATATTCGCACAGTATGTGTTATATAAAATGTCTTCTTTCATTAAGAAAATGAAGTTGTGTAATGTATACTTAAATATTCCATTTCTTATAGAAATGTTTTAATTAATTAGGCCCTATAAATGCATTATATTTTGTAAAAATTTCGTTAATTACTCAATTCAGTTAAATTTTTCATAAAGGACGATAAATAGTAGATTGACTAAAGAAATGAAATAAATGAAAATATGCTAAACTGCTCACATGCAGAAAAGAAAATTCTCACTATTATAATTTTCTATTAGTGCTATAACGGCAGAGATGTATGTAAATATTTTATAAAGATCCACCAATTTTGATGGAGATTATTGAAATATTTTGAGATAAGTGCAATTAAGAGTTTATTTGACTTTCACTTAAGTTAAATTAACAAGACTTAAGTTATATTCTAATTTAAAAAGAATTTTAGTTATTTGCCGGTATATTTAATTTTTTTTTCATTTATAAAATATAATATAAAAATTACATATTTGAATTTCAAAAATATAATTAATTTAAAATAAATTTGAAAACTTATATCTCTATAAAAATTTAACCCTATTATCTACATTAATATTCTTAACTTTTAAATTTTTGGAACTTTCTACTTACTCATGCATTTAAATGCTTAGCAAAACTATGATATGATAGTAAGTTTTAAACATTTTTTAACTCTTAACTTAAACTCTTATTATTAAAAATAATACCACAATACATTTTCTAAATATATTTTAAAAAAGATAAGTAAATATGTTTGCTTATTCCACAGTTTTATCACCGCTTTCATAACACAAATCAATGCTATTTGAAAAATAAAATGAAGTTAAGTATGTCCTTTTTCAGAAAGACAAAATTGTTTGAATCATTTTCTTTTAAAAAATGGCATTTTAGCATAATCTATAAAAAATAATCCAATAATTTTTATTTAGATAATATCATAGAATCACGTCATTGCTTACTATTAAAAATAAATGCAGAGAGTACTAATGAAGAAAGGACCTTTATACAAGACATGTATTAAAATCATTCCATTACACGTTGATTTGTTTTTACTGCTTATGATAGGAAACATTTTTTGATGTTACAGTGAAAAATTATTTCTTTTACAAGAGTTACAAGTTATTATTCAATAATTTAAAAAGCTAAAAAGGATCCTATTTACTAAATTCCAACATGAAATAAAATTTCTATCTACTTCTGAAGTTTAATAATTTCTGTAACGTGAATACATTCCCTTCCCTTAACCATGGTGTATTTATACAGACTAATTTCTCAACATCAGTTATAATTCATTCAACTACTGAACATAGTTTTCTCATTGTTGTTAATAAAGTTGTGTGAAAAGCACTGCAATGCAACTATAAACATTTTCTCACACAAAAATAGATCATTTATATTAGGAAAACAGCCGCCCAACCAGTCTAGTGACTACGGATGGGGAGGACCTGGGTTCGAGTCCCGGCTCAGGCATGGATGTACTTTCTTTTTCTCTCTCTGTATTTCTTGTCCTTTCCTCAGATGATGGATGAATGTGACCCGCCCTCTAAACGGGTTTGTGGTGGTGTGGTGTGGCGTGGGCGATGCTACTAGTACCTCCGTGTGAACTTGGTTCACATGTGCCCACCGGGTAACGATAAAATGAGTTGCAGTTTCCGGCCTTGTTGCAGCAAATGGGCTAATGTACTTACTTGCTCAAGGGTGCCTGTCATTAAAACAAAAAAAAATATTAGGAAAACAATGAAAGTCATCTTTTTCAAGAGCATATAAAAGTATAAGAAAAATGTTGTACTCTTTATGAAATACAATAACAGTCTAGAAATATGTGGTATCACTCTCACCAAATATAGCAATATTATTATTTTTTTATGTACAAAATATGAAAATTTAAAAAAAAACGATTTAATTTAATAAGTAAAAGTGTTTTATTTTTAATGTGCATATGCATATATATATATATATATATAAATATATATATGAACATTTTATTATAACTGTTATGTACACAAAATGTATATTTGCAGGATATGTACATTTATATGATTTCATCTTATAAAATTAGTTACAGTGCTACATCAGCTATATTAGGTCTATAAATATGATATAACAGTCTAGAAATATGGTATCACTCTCACGAAATATAACAATATTATTATTTTTGTATCTACAAAGTAGGAAAATTATAAAAAAAGGTTTTAATTTAAAAAGTAAAAACATTTTATATTGATTATGCATATATATATCAACATTTTATTATAACT
>JAPDSC010128225.1:0-18052 GCA_026290005.1 Latrodectus geometricus
ATATATATATATATAAATATATATATATATAAAAGAAAGACATATATATAGAGATAGAATGTTTGATCTGGAAATAAATTTCACCGTTACAGTTTAGTTATATATTGTAAAACATATATTTTTAGATTAAATAAATATTGACAACAAAATTTGAAAATTCAGCAACTTTGAGGAAAGGATTTTTTTTTCTAAAATCAGATCTGTATATTATTTTTTTGATCATTAAAGAAGTGTTGCTGACACAGTCTACATCGAAGCTGAATTCATTGTCTGCAATGTTTCCCCAGCTAGAAATGTACTGTATCATGTCTTCAAATAATTTTGATTTTTTTGCTTAATTTCTTTGTCATTAAAAATGGTTTTCATGCTATAAAGTTACCTTTTACTAATTTATAAACAAAACTTCATGGAATATCTTAAATGTATGTTTTTGGAAACTTTTAAATTTTATAACTTATATCATTTATTTTACGTGCAATATTATTTTCGTATGTTTTTAATTAAAATAATAATTTTGTTTAGACACACTTGCATTGTTTCAAACCAATCTTCACTGCTAAATCTTCTTGTTTTCGCCAAACCAATCTTCACTGTTTTCGAAAATGAAAAATGAAAAATTTGAATTGAAAGAGTTTTTCTTTTATTGTTTCATTAAAAGAATTTTATATAGCAAAAATTATGCGAAAACAAGAAATGCTAACCAGCAAGAAAGGCATATATAATTACGCATAAGTCATTGTTATTTCAAAATAATTTTTTCCTATCTATATAAGACATTTAAAAAAAATGGTGAAATGTATGTTAAAGGTTTTTGTTAGAATCATATGAACCATTCTCAAAAGACTAGATATAAGGGATATCTTACTAGTCTAGAAGACTCTCTTATGATAAATGATACAACTTGGATTTGGATTCACCTGAGAATCAAGTCATAACTATGCTATTAATGTTCAGAAGAAAATTGCATAAAATTGTCCTATGTAATACTATGAAAATTCCAAGACACAAATCCCCATATAAGACATTACTTTCCCATTCAACTACCTAACTAGAAAATGAGGATTTAAATATTGGGAAATTTAGGACTGTGTAAGAAAAATAGATAATGACTTATTTATATACAGATAATAGAGAAACTTAGTATTTTAATCAGTATCCCATTAAAATGGACTTTTTGAAAAAAAGAAAACATTGCTTACAATTGATGTTCCTATAAAATGATTATTCTGTTTTTACACAATAATCTCTAGACATTCTCTTCTGCACTATCTAGACGTGGTATGGAACAAATAAAGAGTTACATAGGATTTATTCATGATAAATAGAAGTTTTTTTTATAATTTTTATCCTATAAAAAGCACATTATGAATGTTTTTAACAATATAACTTTTCCTGATGTATATTTTCTCCATACTTTTATGCTTCAGAAGACTGTGACTTTTATGTTGTAATTATTATGTAAAAGGAAAAAATTAGAATGTCTGAGAACTGACTCATGTCTACTTTATTTGCATGAATCTCCTAACATATATTTTGAAACGAATACATTGCGGTACGTTCATCAAAAAAAATTAACAAAATGTCTCCAAATGTTTGATATATTTAGAGAGATGGTACAGAGCAACTGCTAATATTCCTATCTTGAAGTCAGAATACGCTTACTTTGAAGTAATAAAGCAATTAACAATAATTAAAATTCATGAAATAATACACTTGTTTTCGCCACTGACCTATGACAAGTATTCTTACTTTCAACCGACAAGTATTTAAACTACTTGATAAATTAACTTTTAATTCAATGCCAAAATAAAACAGTAAAAACTTTCTTATTTGTATAAAACATATGTTGTTTTGACAAATTAAAAAAAAATAACTTTAGAAAAAATATTATATATGATTGGTAACTTGATTCTTATTTAAAACTACGCATAGTTGTAAACTGTATGAACGCGTATAGGTACCATACTAAAGTATAAATTAGTTTAGTGTCGAATCATTCGAAAGTTTATGAATAAAATGCAAAAATTTAATTCAGTTACATAACACAAGGTATTTTTTGCTCTTAAAATAAAGATAGTTGAAAACTGATTTTATTTGATTTGATTTGATTTGATTTTTTTTTTTCAATTACTGATTTTTTTTAACTATTATTATTTACAAATATGTTATCACTTTAATGCAAAAGTAATCTAAATGAAATTATAATCAGTTTTTAAATAAAATTTGCAATTGTTAAATTTAAATGATACATTCTTTGTATATTCATACTGCAGTAGAGCTTTAAAACTATCTGGTTTCTAAAAATATCTGGTAAAATTCCTAGCAAAAGACTTTTAATAAACAAATATATTTGTCTGAATTTTCAATACCAATTTTCCATGGTATGTATTTTAGACATGTTTGCCAATACATTATTTTAGAACCAATGTTTTCTAAATTGTAGGCCTTAAAAATACATTCATTTATGTCAGTGTTTATTACTTATATATTAGTAATAAACACTGACTTAGTTATGTGACTTATTCTGGAGAACGAAAATTCTGTTTACATTATGAAAAAAGAAATAAGCGGAAAATGAGGTTAAATCAGGCCAAAAAATGCTACAGCCTATAGTAAAATTAAGCGGTTATGCTTTCAAGATAGAAAAATTTTAACAAATGCCATTAGATAGGAAATGGATGCAGCGGGTATTGCAGTAAGTTCATGAACAATAAGAAGGTTATCTGTATTTGGACTGCAAGCAAAATTTCAAAGGAAAGAACCATATTAAAATCAAAAGCAATGTGGAAAACGAGTTGAGTGGACAAAGGAATACATCAAATGGTCAGAAAAACAATGGAAGCAAGTAATCTGGAGCGATGAGAGTAAAATATTGCTCTTTGGTAATGATGGTAGAAAATATGTGAGACCTAGAGTTGGTGAAGCACTTCATACAGATTGCATACTGCAACTACAAAAAACCCCAAAAAGTCCTGATTTGGGCATGTATGTCTTCAGGTGGTAAGAGCTGAACTAAAGTTACTGATCCTGAATGCCAAGAAATACATCGAAACTGTCCTGGAACCAAAATTGATACCTTTAATCAGGGATATCTTCCCTTACAAAGCATCATTTATTTTCCACCAGGATTCAGCTCCATGCCACACAGCAAAAGTATGCAAAGCATGGTTTCAAAATAAAGGAATAGATATATTACCATGGCCAAGAAACAGCCCTGATTGGTATCATCGTACAATTGCAGAGAGAATCGCAAATATAAATGTGAATCATTTTATTTTCCTCCGTTACCTTGAGGAACCAACAAAACAATTTAGATAATTTAAATTCGCAAAATAAACGTATTTAATGATTTTTTTCTTAGAATAATCTTGTCGTATTGTTTGAGTTATTTTCAATCGTCGTATTTGAGTTATTTAGTAAAATTTTCATTTGTGATAGTGGGTTTTACTATAAGAACTATCCAGAATTATATAACCATTTGTCTAGTTTTATATTATTTCGTTGTTTATAAATACAATGTTAGGTAGATACAAAACTTACGTACTCAGATGATTCTTTAAATATAATTATTGTAACATTTTCATATTAAGAAGCAAAAGTTGATTGTGTTTTGAACTAATACTTATT
Organism: Latrodectus geometricus; assembly: GCA_026290005.1. Classification (NCBI taxonomy): domain Eukaryota; kingdom Metazoa; phylum Arthropoda; class Arachnida; order Araneae; family Theridiidae; genus Latrodectus; species Latrodectus geometricus. The sequence goes on from JAPDSC010128225.1 coordinate 3,628, forward strand.
TTAAATTTTCATTTTAATGATATAGAGTTAGTATAATACTAATACGAAACACACTTAAACAATAATACAATTTTAAAAATGACTATACTATCCATTCATGTGAATGTACATGATATTTTTAACAATTTATCACATTGATAAAAATATATATTTTGCACTTATTAAATGATCAAATAAAATGAAACTCTACATAAAAATATATACATATTGGCAGAATGCTAACATACTAATATTTTAATATGTCTTCAATTAAACGAGCATAGCCCAAAAGTTTAGGTGGAATATGCTACTAATAGAAACATTACATAAATTTCGAAATGAAATTATGAACTGAAAAAATAATAATATTTAATATTTTATAAGGAAATGCATTTTATTAAATTTTTTTTTCAATGCATTTTATTAAATTGGTAAAAAAATTATCTTGTTAAATCACAGTACTGAATCGACCAGATATTATAAATCTTATTTTAAGACTTTCCTAAGAATAAACATTTATCAAATGCAATTTTGTTATCTGATATTACAAATTATAAATTTGATTTAATTTTAAATTCATAATATTTTATAATTTATAATTAAAAGAAACAATTTAATTGCACAACAGAAGTATCAGTCCGAATTCCTTGTTTTTGAGTATTTTCCTTGTCAAATTGAATATTGAAAGTACAATACGTAAAACATGACGTTATAAAATGCTTAAATAATCGTTTCTATTACAATATTTAATTTTGATAAATCTAGAGACACATCGTATCTGTGTTAAAATTTGTTTCCATCTATACATTCTGTAAATATCTTCTTTGAGAGTTTTTATCCCATACGAAAACAAGAATTTATTACCTGAGTACATTGTAAACATAATTATTTCCACAGCTGAATGAAGACAGTACGAGTTATGCGTTTCAACAAGATTGGAACATTGTTGTGATTGAATTAATTATTCATCATTTTCAAACAAGGGAATGTCTAGGTGCTTCATGTGGACTTACTGTTATCAATAGTTCATCTTTATTCATGAATTCATGAAGATTCTCGTAACTTACTGCATGGGAACATTGTTTGAGGATAACTCCAGTGAAATTTATAATTATTGCTGAGCTGAAAACATCAAATAATTTTAACACAGTTCATTTAATAATTTTAACGGGATAAAGTAGAAACATGACTGCATTTACGCCTGTAAATTTATCAGATGATGCTTTACGAAGTCCTTTTACACTGAAAACTTTCTCTGAGGATACACTTTGTGTATTTATAGTTACATAATATGGAGATGATTTGATAACATAAATCATATAACTTCATTATTTTATTCTATTCAATCAGAATGTTTTTAATATTTTTAAGCAAAATTTATTAAATAATCAATTAATTGATCATTTGTGATTCTACAACTTAACAGTTTTGAAAATTCGGCTTTATCAAATTTGGGTTTTAATATTGAAAAATGATCTATTTTAAGAAATACTTAAACTAACAACATTGGAGTTGAATAATTAAATTAATAGTTTACATAGATAAAAAATTCATTAATTCCTGGAAATCACTTTATTTATATTTGAAACAATTACATTTATATTTTTAGCAATTGTAAGTAAGCAGTACATTAACAATATACCGCCATTTTAAATTTAAGTAAATATTCTATAATAAAATTCTAGTATTTTATAATAAAATATGATAATTCATGTGAGTGGAAGTAATCTGTGATTTTATTACATTAATTTCTTAAGAAAGGAGTTGTTATTTGAATATAATAATGTGAAACAAATAAATTTAATTGCAGTCAAATGTATGTGATCATGCAAGTTTCTCTTGATCACGGCGAATGACAAAACAGTCGTCATCTCTTTTTTACAATTAACTATAGAAAGTTATCAGAAAACTAGATACAGTATGTTAAGATTAAATTGACACAGATTTTAAATCATAATGGAGATTTTTTATTTGTAAAATTCTCTAAAAAAACTGTAAATGCTATTGAGATCATTAAAGTCTGGAAAATAAAATATAATATTTCTAAGTTTCAGATGCAAGTTTAAAATTTCGTTCGTTTTTATTTTATTGAATTGCAAAATAAATTTGTAGATATAAATAATATACTTATTTAAATAATTTGTAAGTGGGATTAATTAAAGAGAATAGTCATATTATAAATGATGTAGCAGAAATGAAAAAAAAACCCGGATGTTGTGGAAAACTCAGACATTTTTCTTCCAAATAATTCAGATGATTTTGAATACTACTATTGAGTCTTGAATAAAAATATATTTTGGGTATAGAGAAAATAAGTTTTGAGTAATAAGATTAGAGTCAATTATTTATTTTTCAATTTAAATAATAAAGTTAAATTTGTTAAATGAAAACAGAAACACAAATTACTGAAATAACTCGTCGTTCTATTGATGCTGTAAATGGTTTCTACGGAATTGAAGGACTTGAGTGAATGTTATTTTAATTAAAAATCTATCTGAAATTGTAACTTGAAAATAAAATTTTATTTCAAGCCACTATATCAAATATGATCATATACTGTTTGAATCTTAATAATATTTTAAAAATTTAAATAAAAAATTTAAATAATACTTAATAATATTTAATTATTTCCATTTAAACTATTGGTATAAGATTTGATGATTTATAAATTAAATAATTTTTTATATAGAAATTTAATTTGCTATTTAATATAAGTGATTAACTAATGGAATTAATTCTGTTAAAAAAAACTGAAAAAATAATTACTTTATCAAAGTAGAAAGTCAACATGTAAAAGAACATCTTTCTCAAAATTTCTTCGTATTTCTTTAATATGGAAAGCATAGTCTTATTTCTTGAGATATTTCCATTCTTAGACATCTGTCAGAATATTTATGTAAGAAATAGTATAAAATGTTAACTCAGAGAAAGGTAGTGTTGAAATGTAAATAACACACATTGATGTTTTTTATTAAAAATACTCTAGAATATGATATCAGAAATATAATTATGTTATCATTTTTAAAGATGGTTAATGTTGTGTTGAGAAGAAAGTATTTGTAGTTATATATTTTATCAAAGATAGTAAAAAGAAACTATGAGGAAAGACAGAAAAATTTAAACTCTTTTTTTTAAATGATTTTCATCTCGTATAGAAAGTATAGTGAATAAAGAATAAATATTAGTATACTGAAGTCTTAGAATTCTCAAGTATTGCAAAATGCAATTAATTTGATTAGAAAACGTAGATAATATAATCTTACGTACACCTTAATATTACATTTTTTGATGTAAAAGGTTTCTTCATTTATAATGACATCTTTAAATGTGGAGAAATAAAATAAACAATTAGATTATTTATATTATTAAGTGGCATTTAAAAAACTATTTTTATTAAAAATATGAGGCAATAAATATTTTCTCTTCTTATTTAAAATTTGACAATCATTTAACAAAATGTACAGTTTTCATTAACATTTCACTTTCATAATCAATTATTTCCACTTTCTAAATTTTACTAAACTTAAATATCAAACCAGAGTGTAATGTATAATTTATATATTCCAAACAAAGTTCTCTAAATACTAACATCATCTAAACTATATTTTAATAGCATAGATAAAATTTATTTTAAAATAGAATACATATTTTATAATTTTTCTCAACTTCTTTTTTCAGGAGTTAATCTATTTGGTACTATATTTTCCCTTTATAAATCATCCATACATATAGGGAAAATAAAGTACAAGTTCTATGCTACTATTAATAAAGATTGATAATGATGATTAATGAAATTTAATAAGAAAGGCAACAGCAATAAACTGTAAATTGATTAATGTCAAGAATTTAATTGAAATAAATGTGTTGTATAAAAAATTAAGAAAAATTAAGTGTTGTTTAGTCTTCACAAACTTTGAAATAATTAAATGTTAAAATAATACTTATTTTCTAATATGCGTTTTTTAAAAAAAATGCATACATAATTTTTATGTTTATAGAACTTTATATCTTTGAAGAAGTGTCTAGGAAAGACAGAAGATTACAGCAATATACGTTATCTGGAAATAATTGTTCAATATATATGAATGACATTAATTATATAGGAATAGCATATCAAAACAAATATACTGTGTAACTTATAATGTAGCTAATACATTATAAGTTACATTTAATTTAATAATTATAATGTAGCTATTACACCGTAAATATAGGAACTAATTCGAATGTATACATTTAATAAATATCCGTTAATAAGAAACTACATAAAAATCTTTTATATAAACACAACTTCTCACAAAATTTTATAAATATAATCTTCTTTTGTCAATGGTTAACTATAATATTGTTTTACTCTAATATTTACCGGGAATGCTTAAAGCAAATTCAGAATAAATAAAGTCATTTAAAACGTATTTACTTTTTATTCAGTTGGCTTAATGCCACTTAGTAGCCAAAATACTTTACCTTTGAATGTTTTCTTATTTTTCTTCCTCTTTCTCTCTCTCTTTCTCTCTCTGCTTAACAAATGATTTCTTGGTAATACCTCCTTAAATACTTAAATCCTGTTTTACACAAGCAATCAATCTAAGCGTAACCCTTCCACAGATGTAGAATTTGTCTTCATAGAGAAGAAATAAAAGCGTTTACTTTGAATAATAAATAAATATATTTATATAAAATAATATATTCATTTATTATTCAAGCATATTACATTAATTATTCAACAATTATTTTGCATTCAAGCATGTATAATAAATATGTTTATAAAAATAATCACATTTGGGTAACGTTATTTAAAATTGGCAGGTGAAATGAAAATGTTGTTAAGTTAATCATCAAAATGTTGTTATAGTCATCATCAAAATGTTGTTATGTTAAGTAAAACGGTTTAAACAAAATTTATCAAAATTATTTATTATACTTGATGCATAAAATTTTCAAGGACACTTTTTCGCAAAAATCCAGTACGATCATATAACAATAAAACACAATGGATTTTAGGTGATGAATTATGTATAATGTAAACTGTTTATTTCAAATGACATAAAATCTTATCATAGTTATAATCTACCTTTAGAACTTTGAGTACAATTTTATTTAAGAATATATAAAATGCATTGTTTACCTTAACAAACATTTTAAAATGGAAAACGAACTGCTAAGACAACTACTTTCAGCTTTTTTAAGCAATGCATTTAAATAAATAAATAAAAAAAAAATTCCCTAACCTCATCCTTTTGTTAATAAAATTTGTGATTTTAAAATTTAAAATTTTCATAAATGAAAGTTATTTAATTTCTTACTTTAAATATTTTTTTCATTTGTAGATTATTATTGATATAAATAGCATATAGTTAGAAAAAATCATTTAGAGAGCAATCAAAGCATTGAAAAAGTAAAAATTTAATTTCAAGCTTCATTTTTATTTGATCTAAATAAGTCAAAATGAAGACAAACAGTAATTAATAAATAGTTAGGAAACAGTATATTTCCCGGATTTATGTTATATAATTTTTTAATGTTTTATTGACACATTTTTAAACAGAGCTTTATGAAAACTTAAAATTCTATATTTTATAGAAAATTAAAGAAGAGTTTTAAAAATCGTAGCAAAGAATTGTTTTATAAAGTGATATATTTTTAAAAAAAATTATCATTTCTATGTTCTTTTTTTTTTAAGAAAAAAACCAGTACTCTTAGTTAAGTTCTTAATCAGTTCTCTTAGAAAGTTTATCTAAATGAAAGAGGAAACAAATCGCCTCTAATTATCTGATTTGAAAATCTTTGTTAGGAATAAGAACTAAAAATTAATTTATAATCATAGAATTTTTTCAAATTATTTGAAATTTATTCTATTACTTTAATTTCGCTTTTATTTGGTAGACGTAAACATTTTCAAATGAATTTTCTAAAGAAAAATAAGTTTCTCATTTCCTCCATATTTCCTGTTTTGTAAATAATTGCGTTTCAAATATCGGTATTTATTTTAAATAGAAAATTTTCATTTGCAACTGTAATTTAAAATTACTTTTTACTTTTTTATTTTCTCTAATATCAATAAAATATTCCATTACAGGTCTTCAGTTTTTAAATTGAGAGTAACTTAATTCATCACTTTATCTATTATTAAAACCGCTATTACTTTTTTTTATTTTGTAAGTTAAGATGATATCTCATTTCGCATTTATTCATATGCTCTAACTCTTTTACCTTTTAAATATGTAGTCTTTTCATTTTTTCAAACACAATTTTTATGAACATACTTGCAAAAAAATTGGTAAGGAATTACAAAAACATTCATCCTTTTCCTTTCTTGTCTTCAAATTATGAATACTAAAAAATTAAATAAAATAGTAATTTTTGAATATTATGAATTTAAGTTATATTGGGAAAAATATTTTGTTATGGCTAGGAAAAAGAATTTATACCAAAATTATTTAACATCTGTATTTAAAGAGTATAGTTCATTTACAGTTTTTAAAATAAGTTATTACCACTGATAATACTTACTCTTCTAAACATTTTGTTACAAGGAAAATTTTTAAAATAATTCAACCGTTTATTAAATTTCGTTATATATTTTTTATTTATAATTATAATATTTTTCTTTATCTAATTTACAGATTTTATACTTTATTTTGAAATTTATCAAAATATTTCTTTAATTTTGAAGTTATTATGATGGATCAAGATTTCATATTAAACACTTCGTTGAAATTTTAAAACATTCCTGATACTAATCACACAGTGCGCTTGCTTCTCATCATGATAATATAACAAATTTAGTGAAAATACCTTAAAAAATATTTCTAATGAATAATTTTTATTACTTATATTAATTATAGTTTTGCAAAAGAATAGAGATAATTTAAAAAATATTTTAATATATATGAAACTTAAAAATATTTTTGTGAAATAACAGAGATGATTTATAAAATATAATTTCCAATATAAATGTGTGTTTCGTTAAATTTTGCAACATTTTCACGCGTTACTTTTTCATAATTTGTGATAAAAATTCCTATGTTATTTTTAAAGCAAAAGTAACAATGTAAATTACAATAAATTCATAAATTATATTAATAAACAACTTATTTGTTGCTGTTTGTTCAGGTTAATTATAAAAGAATTCAATTTTTGCTAATGTACATAGAATATGGAATTTATATTATGATTATTAATCAAATTTGTATGTGTAGTGAGTAACATTAATCAATAAATATTTAAACTAGAATTATGTTTAAGAAATTTCACAAGTTGATAATTCACGATATTTGGAAAATCAACTTTAGAAATCGTTAACAACGAGGCTATAAAAATTAAATATACCTTTTTTTTAAGTATGAGTATTTCACACAAAATCGTTTTAAGAAATTAAGTTAAATTTACGTATGCATAATAAATTTGAAATTTCTGCAAAACCGCATTTGTATGTAACAAAATGAAACTAATGTGTGAAATCTGTTTAAATTTTATAATATGAAATTAAATATATGTAAATTTTTCTTGTAATACAATATTTAATTTACTTCGGTAAGTTATTTTTCCTAGTATAAAACAGTTTCATTTTAGTATTTTACTTTGTAAATGCAAGATATACGCGTGAACCACAGAAATGTAAATGATACACACAAATACATATAAACCTGTAAATAATATTATGAAAGTCTACAAAGTATGGATTTGAATTATTTTCTAGTTATACTGAATTGATCAGTTAAAAGTAGTTAAGAGTGAAATGATATCTTAGGGTAACCACTCACGTTTAGTTGTTTTCTTATTGGTTCCTTTTTCTAATCCATAATGGCATATCGGAGTTGTTACGGCCAATCCACTGGGTGTCGCACTTGAACAAAATGTCATCATTTCTGCCGATTAGGAAAATGACAAGACTTAATAGTGTCACAGCTATTTGTACACGCATTTGAAACAAATAAATGACTTAGTTATAGTTATTGTGACCTAGTTATTTCTCATTGTATACTGCCCTGGACCTTCTTTGTTGTAATATTTTAATATAAAAATAATTTAATTAAAAATATTAATCAGAAAAAATTAATTGTTAGTAGAAAATCGTAATATTTTTTTTATATAACCATGTTTTAATTTCTTTGCTAGTTGATTTCAAAAGAATACACCTGGAACTAAAACAATATAAACAGTTATAGTTTAAAATTTTTCAAAGTAAAATTTAATTTATAAAATGCTTGTGATTTTTTTTATGTTCAAAATAATTAATGTAAACTAGTTTATAAAATATTATTAGATAGTTTCTTGGTGTGAAATTAAATTATTGGATTAGTGTCGTAGTGCAAAAGACATAAAATGAGCCGGAGACTAAACATGTTTTATTGTACAGTGAATTCAATAACATTTCCTCTCGGCAGAAGTGTTTGAAGTATAAAAGAAAGGAAATATATAAAAAATTTAATATAATAAGACAAGTGTCATAAAGAAATAATACTAGACATTTCAAAGTCGCACTTGAAAACTGAAGGAAAAGTTTATAGTAGTTTTCCATCCAATGGTCTTTTTCCCCTCTTGATGCATAGGTGATCCATGTAATATAAAAATGTGCTCTTTTGTATTTGTGTGTGGCCAATCAAGGGTTTGGAGGGGAGATGTCTCACCATTCCCTGGAAGACTAGAAGTTATGAATTCATTTCGTGATCAAAAAATAACCAATAGAAGAAATGGGAGGGTAGATGAAGACAACTATAAAGTAAAGGAGTTGAACCGAAAGAGATATAGGGAATTAGACCAAGCCTCCAATGATGATGATAGATAATAGACCAAGATAGTGAAATGAGATAGTGAGATATATGATCTAGTGAAATAGTGAAATATGAATAATGATGATGATAGTGAAATAGACCAAGCCTCCATTGAGATGCAGAAATAGAATAAACCTCCGATGATAGAGAAATAGAGAAAAAAGTATAGAGAGATGGAACAGACCTACTACAGTTAGAGACAGAACGAGTCTCCAATTACAATGATGAATCAGACCTACAAATGAGAGTGATGGAGCAGACCAGCTCAAGGGGAAAACTGGGACATTGAGATAATGAATGGAGATCCTAAAGAAAGCTGAGCGACTGAAGTGACCTACCAGTAGTGATGAAAGAGTATAATATAAAGAGGGGGGAGTCTTTTTAATCTCTTCCTCAGGACACTGGCCACAATATTTTATTTATTGTAGCCACAATTTTCGATAATTCCAACAAAGATATCTCAAATTTCAAATCTAACTAATTTAAAAATACAGAACTTTATAGCACATAAATAAAACATAAGTTTATTAGAATATGTATTATTTTAATTCTATTTTAGCACTTGTTAACTTCAACAAAATTTACAAATGTTTTATTTATTTAGTGAAATTTATCTAAATTACTATATGTGTAACTTAAAGATTAATCTCTTATTTACATTAAAAGAATGCACCATTGTTTTTAGAATAAAAAAAATACTTCAAATTAAAGGGAACGAACAGCTTTGTATAAGCAGCAGATATGAACAATTACTAAATAAACAAATGTTTCTACTTTCTTTGGAATACATTTCAATGTCAATTTTCCTGGAATTTTGCATAAGTATATTATATGCATTGCATAGTATAGGAAACTTAATAGACAAGTGTTTTTATAATTCTTAAAATTTTAGCTCTAAAATCACATTATTTTTGGTAGGTTTATCTCACTTTTAAAAGAATCAAAAATATTAATGGGTGCGTTAATTATTTAAATCAAATGAACAATTTTTAAATCGTGAATTATTAATATATGAACACAAAATACCTATCTATGTATTTTACAATCTTGAAACCATTGATACTTAGAAAACAATAAAAGTATTTTCAACTAAGTTTTCTGTCAAAATTTGAGTTTCTAAAAAATGACAACTCAAAAAATAATAATCATGATTACTAATAATGTATTATAAAACTAATATAAGTATTACCAAAACATATCAACCCATTTTTAAATGATTTTTGAAAAGTTAAATAGCTGAATAATTCGAAAGTATAAAGAATTAATAACATTCAAATACTAACTCTTTTATATTATAAAGAATAATATATTAATAATACAGATTATAAATGTAGACAATTTTTTAAATTTCAGTTAGAGAAATATAGGAAAAACTATCAGTTACAGGATTCAATATTACATAATTAAAAACACAGCATTCGGAATTCCTACACGGAAATGCTAGTAAATCAAAATATATTCATTGACGAATTTGAATGCATGTAAATTACTAAATATATGAGAATAATTTGTTACTTAGGTTATTTTTTAATTAGAGAAATCAATAAAAAACCATCCCTCATATCGTACAAAGATTTCATTTAAATAAATATGAAATTTTAATTATTATTTTTCTATTCTCAGATATTTTAATGGAAAAATTAAAGAAGAAATTCTGCATTTTTAATATTTACTGTTTTGAACATAAATTCATCTAACATTCGAAGAGATAATCCTTCAGATATAAAATTCTGTTTCCTAATTAAAAATACTCTTTTCATCAAAATTCAAACAGCAAATAAATAATTCGAAACATTTCTCGTCGTTAATGATTATAATTTTTTCTTTCAAAGATAAGTGAACGAGTAACTCAGAAAGGCATTTTAATGTTCATCTAAATGAGCATCATTCAGCACAGAATTAGAATATTTACGCAAAAAAATTTCTTTTGTGGAAAAATCTCATTAATATAGAACTTATCATTTAATGTTCACCAAAACGATTTCACTGGAAATAATTTTCAGGAATGAAGCATTTAGAAAACATATTTAAAATGAATACATGTATAATATTGATTAAGTTGAAAATTTATTAGTGGATATTGACATTCAGTCATAAAAAATATTTTAGTTTAAGCTAAATAATATGCAACAATCAAAAAATGAAAAGAAACGATAAAATTAACTAAATTTTTATTTTGTACTTATTGTCCAAAAATAGTTTTATATTTTAGGAAATCGAAATAATTGTTATATTTGACATAAAATAAAACCAAAATTTATGCATTTACTTTTGTAAAAATGCGAATATTTATTTTACTTTAAATAAAAAATAAATATTTATTCAGATGATTAAAAAAACATTAGTATTTAAGCTTCTTGGTTTTCCGAAGTAGTTGGATAAAAAAATCATAGTTATTGAAGAAATAAATTACTAGAATAAATTAATAGAATTCTGAAAGTAGACAAGATTGATAAAACATGTATTTCATTATAATAAAAAAAAATTCTTTTATAATTGATTGCAATTATTTGAATACATTTAATGAGTACCATAAAAAAAAATATTTTCACCCACTGGGGGACCTTAAAATTTACTGCAGATATTGAAGAATAATTGATCTCAAAATTTTAATTCTGACAGAGTGAATTCTGATGAATATAGTAAATGAGGAGAACATCTTAAATAAGTTCCAACGACTACATCATTATTGATGGAAGTACAAATAGTAAAACGCAAGTTCAACCAATTCAGAGTTTCTTGATGCCTTTGTTTCATAGCAATAATTGAAACAAAACAAAAAAACCAAAATATATAATAATAATAATAATTATAATAATAATTGAATATATAATAATAATAATAATTGAAACACAACTAGAAATACTATTTCTATGAATAGTTAATCCCACTATTTGATACAAGTTCCTACGAGTACAATATTAGTTTGCAATATTATCATAAACAGAACATGACCTTTATATGAAAAATGGTTTTTTGAAGGCTAATAATTATTCAATGACGTTTTACAACGTTTTTTGATTAACAATTTAATATCAACCATTATTCTTCTTTTTTTAATATTTGCCTTGCGAATTGTATTTTTCCGTTTTATTATATAGCTAATTATAAACAGAAATGCAATCTATTGGTATCTTCCATAAAAATGGTTTATGTTTCACACCTTCAAAAATTGTTTATCAATGATAGATTTACAATATTTCTAAAAATTTAGGTGTAATATAGTGCAACTTATTTTTAATCAGTTAATGTTTTATTTTAATCTTTATTTAGAAAGGACGATCTACTATAGATCCATGGTTTTTAAGGGATAAGACATAAGAACATATTACAGAACATTTACCACCAATAACAAATTCGCTATAATACACATATCGATGAAAAACAAATTCCCTTACCTTTTTCCATATTTAAAAGTCTAATATTCCATTAAGCATTTATGTAATAAATCTGACAAAGATGAATTAATATCTAAATGTTCTTCACAAGTACTTGAAGTCATGTCTGCTACCATTCATTTGAAAGTTGTTTGTTTTGAACAATTTCATGTATTCTCACAAGTAGTTATACTAATCACCAGAAATTGGACCAAGCTTTCCAATAACAATCAATACATAATATCTTTAAAAACTGTAATTATTGAAAAGCACAAATTTTGAACGAAAAGTAGGTACGATAACATTTTTGTAAGTAATAACTCCAATCTTTTGTAATTTTGCAGTGCATTTATAATTAGCAAGTCCAGTTTTTGGAGCGATATATTTTAATTATTTACTTTTATTATATTTTAAAATTCACTTAGTTTTTTTTTTCCCCAAAACGTATTCATAAAATGAAGTCTCAAGTGTAGATGAATTAAATGTGATTTAATAGATTCTTCATTTCATCAAGAAAAGATACCTATAAGCTTTCCTTTTTGCTCAGGAATTCATTTTAGAAATTATTATTCCACACAAAGCATTAATCATGGTGTTAATATCTTCATCTAATTTTCCCATTTTCTTATATAGGAAAAGTGACAGTCAGCTATTGTGATTTTCTTATAAGATGTATTTGTCTATTAGAAAAACCAAAGTGTAATCATTTTCTTAGAAAATATCTTCCGTGTTATATTCAAATTTTTCTAAGTTTTACATAATTTTAAAGTATATTCTTTCATTATTTTATAAGTTTGCCTGTATTTTAAAAGCCGTTACTCTCAAATTAAGGAAATATGATGCATACTTTTTAACTTCAGGAGAAAATTTCATTCTGAAAAAATTTTTAAGAGTTGATACTTACAGGAATTACAAATATTTCACAAATTCAAATTAAAATATGTAATGATTTTTCATTTCCGCAGAATTAAATTGTTGTATGGCTTTGGTAATAAATTGAATGTCATTTGTATATAATTTCTGTGTATATTTGCAGGTAAGTAAGCATTTGTAATATTTTTTTTAAAGTGTAATCAAATTAATATTAAATGTAAATTGAATAAACGTGTAATCAAATTATTTTTTAAAGTGTAATCAAATTAATATTGAATGTAAATTGAATAAAAGTCAATGTTCTAAAATTTAATTTAAATTGTATTTATTTGCATTGATAATTGAAATAAATATGACTGTATGTTTAAAAGAAAAAGAAAATTGCGTTTTTAATTTAAATTAAAAATATATATGTGTACAAAATTCTCATATTCAAATAAATAAATAAAATAAAAAATTTCAAAATAAAAGAAATAGAACATTTAAATTAATGAATATTAATTTCTTAAATTACACAAGAGTAATTTTGTTGTAAATCCTTTTTTCAACTGTCAGGACATTTTAAATTTACATTCTTCAATAATCTCCGTTTTTCAGGAGGAAAAACGTTCAGTAGAATTATTTAACTCAACCGTAGGTTAAATATATTCAGGAAGGAAGTTTTGAAATAACTGAATTAAGTGGAAAAAAGAAGACGCTATAAAGAATCTGAAGAATGGTTTAAGACATCCAAACAGAGCAGCAAACAATTTGTCAAGTCATCAAATATGGGTGATAATTTAAAATGCCTTTTGAATTCACCTTTCTTGGATGCCTTTGTTTACTTAATGTCTTTAATTTGTTTAACTAGGTAGAAGATAAAAGTTTCTGCCAATTTTAGAGAATGATGATCTTAATAATGTATCTCTTTCCAAACTTATTAGACATACAATGTAACGTTCCTTAGATGAATATAGGATTCTGGATTGACTATAACTAGTTCATTTTACTCACCCAAGATCTATTTTATAACAAAAAAATATATTTTCATTATCTTCCTTAATGATTTCAAAAATAGTATTTTTTTAAATTACAGAACATACTATAAATAGGAAAAAAACAATAAATTAGATTTCTCTCTTTTATGTTGAGAGAAATCCTAGTATCGAAACAACTTATGTAGGCCCGCTTCAAAAAACTCTCGGGAATATTGGAATTTGACATTACTAATTTCTTCTTAAAATTGAAACCACATATTGGGTTGCAAACTATTATTATTTTAATTTGATTCGCATCTTGAATGAAGATCACCTAAGTATTTTTTATCATTTTTTTCCAGTCCTTAGCGTTAAATGAAACCAACCACATTATAAATAGTATATAACTTGTTTGTATAATATATATATATATATATATATATATATATATATATATATATATATA